>WBNM01017205.1:0-45723 GCA_013399055.1 Ramphastos sulfuratus | reverse complement strand
GTTCCAGGGCTCCAGAACTCTCATACCAAGGAATTTTCTGCTCCTGTTTATATGGAACCTTCAGGGTTCCAGTTTGTGCCTGTTGCCCCTTGTCCTGTCACTGGGCACCACTGACAAGAGTCTGGCCCCATCCTCTTTCCCCTCACCCTTTATGTCTTGCTGAGCATTGATCAGATCCCCTCTCGAGCTGCTCTTCTCCAGGCTCAACAGCCCTAGGGCTCTCACCCTTCATAGCCTCCATTGCACTCTCACCTTCAGTTCCCTCCTGGGCACATATTTGCAATGTTTCAAGGACAAAAGATGCCAAGTTTCCACCTGAGAAGTATCCTACAGTCTCACAGAAATCGCTCCTTTATTTTTGACTCTATAATTTGCAGTAAGACCATTTATCAGAAAGTAACTGCATTTGTTTATTGTATGCCATACAACCCAAATGTTATTTCAGATTGCACAGAAAGACGTTTGCAGTTTCCTATTTATTTTTCTCATCCTCTACAGTTTACAAGGCTCATTGAGGAAAACCAACAGAAACAGAAAGCCAGCTCATCACTGTGGTTGTCTCCAAGAAAAAGCATTATTCTGATTACTTATTTTGAGATAGAAGAGGAATAGATAAGAAGGTTTTATAATTAATATCCATTCAGCTTCCTTATTACATTATTCCTGAATGTCACTCTTTGGAAAAACAAACAAACCAACCAACCAATCTGACTTGCACCAAACTGCACAAGTGCCACTGCAAGATGTTTGAAGGTGATTGATTGCAGAGACCTCACCCTCATCACACGGGTGCCTGGGTCAGCACTTCCATTAGCATTTCCTTTCCAGAGGTGCACATTGCATGCTTGAGCCTTACAAATTAAGTCCCTTGAAAAATACATTTAAAGCTGTGTTTAAGCACAGCCCCAAAATGTAACAGAGGTAGAAACACCAGACTCTGACCTGTTTCCCTGTCTGCTAGGAAAGGATGGAGGCTGACATGGGGTACGACCTAAATACACACAAATTAAATAGCAGATTTTCCAGTAACTTCCATAATCCACTGAGTGATTACTGTTACACTCTGTCACTTAGAGGAATGGGCTTCATTCTGCTCCAGCATCAGAAGCATTTAACTGTGCAAACAACGAGGAACAAACTCAAAATGAGAATACATAGCAAGGCAACCCCAATGAGCCCTTACATGCAACACACACCTCCTCGAGCAGCCAGCAGGGAAATTGTCAAGCCAGTCCCTTTCCCAAAGCAAAGCTTTTACCAGCAAAAGTGAGCAAGCATGAGCCTGCAAATCCATCTCCATGGGCCAACTCACTTTGAGCTGTTAATACAAAGTTGCTCTCCACAACTCACTGAAAGAAGACTGGAGCCAGATGGGGATAGTCTCTTCTCCTAAGCAGCAAGTGACAGGACAAGAGGAAATGGCCTCAAGTTGCAGCAGGGAAGGTTTAGCTTGGACATGGAAAGAAACTTCTTCACTGAAAGGATTCTCAAACACCAGCACAGGCTCCCCTTGGAGGTGGCTGAATATCCATCCCTGGAAGTGTTTAAAAGCTGCAGAGATGAGGTGCTGAGGGATATAGTTAAGCCCCAAATTTGGTAAAGTTGGGTAACATTTGGACTTCGTGATCCTAAAGGTCTTTCCCAACTGAAACAATTCTGACTCTAATAAATCTACAGCGTCTTTTACTGTCCCTTTTCCAGCTCCTTTCACCCAACTATGTTAATTTTCAGGATAAAAGTTTCCAGAAGGAATTAGTAGTTGCATATCTGTACAACCTGCACCACTCTGCCATTCAGTACTAGCCATAAATGAAGGCAGACAGCTGGGTGAAAATTAGAGATTGGATTCATTTTGTGAGTCTATTTCCAAGCACTGATGTTTTCCTGTAAAAGCTGCCATTTGATGGGAATAAATGAAGAGGAGGACGAGAAAAAAAGTATTAAAGCTATTTAGTTGTAATGGGGTTTGTGTTAGTGCAGGTGGCTCGTATTTGGGTGTTTTTCACTTCCCCATGTTTGAATCATGGCTTCTTTCCTTGATGGAAGAGGATTAGTGCCATTCCTGCACCACCTCTAAAGCAGCACAAACCTCCTGCTGGAAACTGTTGAGGTTGCAAAGTGCCTTTTCACATTATTTTTCGCCCACCCCCCTAGACATTTCATTTATGCCTCCCAAGTAGATGCCTCAGAGCCTCATAGATTACAAGCACAGGAATGTTACCATATCACAGAACTGTGAGGCAAGAGCCAAACAGTTCCATTTAGGGGGGAATTACAATCAGGCAACCACTGAAGGAGGATGTATGACATCTGTGTCGGGATGTAGAAGAAAGGGCATTTTCATAAATCACTTTCGAGCCGTTCTTCAGAGAGGGAAAAAACTGGTGGAGGGACCTTCTTACTGACTCTGTGCCACCAAGTTTTTAGTCTGTTCCCTCTTGTCAGCTTCAATGAATCATTTCATAGAGTCACAGAATGGTAGAGGATGGAAGTGACCTCTAGAGGTCAAGGTGAACCCTCCTGCCAGAGCAGGATCACCTAGGGCAGCTCACACAGGAATGCATCCTGGCAGGTCTTGCTCTCTGGGCATCCTGCTCCAGGGCTCCACCATCCTCACACTGAAGAATTTTTTCATTATGTTCAAGTGGTACTTCCTGTGTTCCAGTTTGCATTCACTGCCTCTTGTCCTGTCACAGGACATCACAGAGAAGAGCCTGGCCCCTTCTTCTTGACACCCACCCTTCAGATATTTATAAACCTTAATGAGATCTCTCTCGGTCTTCTCTTTTCCAGACTAAACAGCCCCAGGTTTCTCAGCCTTTCCTCATAAGAGGCATGTTCCAGTCCCTTCATCTTTATGGTCTATGCTGGACTCTCTCTAGGATTTGCCCATCTCTGTTGAACTGTGGAGACCAGAACTGGACACAATACTCCAGATGTGGTCTCGCTAGGGCAGAGAGTGGGAGGAGAACTTCCCTTGACCTTCTGGCCACTCTCTTAATGGAAATCATTTCATCTCATTTCATGGCACCAGAAAATTGTAGTATGCAAATGGTCTGAAAAGACAAAAGCCACAGAAGGAACCTGCAGGGATGGATCAGACCATTCCTCACACCATCTCCAACTCTTTCTCCAGCTTTGCAAAGAAAATTAGAGAAAAGCTGAAGCCCTGAGGAGTATCAGTCTGAAGAGTCAAAAGCCCATACAGTGTACATGTTTCCTAGATGTTGCCTACAACCCTGCTGTGATCTCCAAGAGCATCACAGGTGACCTGCAGATCACCCACGGCTCTCAGCAGGACATTCTGCATATTTTATGTTTGACCTGGGTGCATGCTGCAGTGGCTGATCTGGTGAGTAAATTCCTTCTAAGGGAGAAAAGCAATTTTGGCATTTCCCATCTAAGGTGGTCCCATGGAAGGAAAATCTGTTCTGAAAAGACCAGTGTCTTCTCGCTGGCACAGGGAGAAGGCGACAAGCATTTTCCAGTCACCAGCTGTGCTGGCAACAAGAGATGAGGGCCAGGACAGCAGATGGGACTCCAACCTCACACCCCACCTGGTAACCCAGCTATGGCTTAGCCATTTTCCAGGTCAAGCTTCTTTGAAGCTGCTGGAACCATTTTCTTTTACAAAAGAAAACTATGTGTTTTTCACTTTCATTTGATTTTTTTGAAGACAACTACTGCAGGAAAGACCCAACCATTTCCAATCACCACATGAAGCAAGCTCCTCTCTGAATACAAAAGGTGGTGAGGCAAAGCTCAACTCAAACTTGCACCCACCAGGTGGTTTCACACAGCACTGCAACTATTTTTTACAGCTGCTCTAAAGACGAGGAGAAACTTGAACTTCAAAATGCAAAGTCCCAGCCTCACTTACCCACATCTCCTCTAAACTAGAGGTGAGATCTTTCCTCCTCCCCTTGTCAGAAGCTCTACTGCCAAAAACATGCTGCACCACAGAAATAAAATTTGCTGCATAAACAGAAGCAAGAGGATTTCTGCCTCACTGCCTGCAACAAGCAGAGATGCACAGGAGATGAAGACAGCCCACATCTCTGTCACCATGTCCAGGATTTTGTCCTACCTTGGGAGGGACAACAAGGAGAGGGGGGGCACAGGCAGAGAGCCAAAGCTTCATAGAGCCAGCATACAGCCCAGCTTATGCCAAACATTTCATTACTTGAAATCCTGCCCGGATTTTTGAGCCCAAAGGGAAGCTTTCAAAATTAGCCAGTTGCTAGAAACTGCCTTTTAAATTAGTGAGAACAGGATGAGTCTTTAAAGCTTTTTTTTTTTTTTTTGCATGTGTTATGCAATGCTTTCCAGACAGGGTTCATAAAACCTCTATCAGGAGCAAAGTACATTTAATTTAAAGTGATAGCAAACAAAAACAAAACCAACCCTGACAGTGCAACAGTCAAAGGCAAATGTACACAGTGCATTGAGACTGCAAACAACTTAAATGCTCGACAATCCCAGAATCCAAGCATGGTGGGGGTTGAAAGACACCTCTGGAGATCATCCAGTCCAACCCCACTGCTACGGCAGAGGCACCCCCAGCAGCTTGCACAGGACCACAATGGCCAGAGGGGATTGGAATCTCTCCAGAGAAGGAGACTCCACAACCTCTCTGGGCAGCCTGCTCCAGGGCTCCAGCACCCTCACGCCAAGGAAGTTTCTCCTCCTGTTTATATGGAACCTTCAGGGTTCCAGTTTGTGCCTGTTGCCCTCTATCCTATCACTGAAAAGAGTCTGTCCCCATCTTCTTATCCCCTACCCTTCAGCTCCTGCTGAGCATTGATCAGATCCTTTCTCAGGCTGCTCTTCTCCAGCCTAAACAACCCCAGGTCTCTCAGCCTTTCCTTCTCACAGAGATGCTCCAGGTCCCTCTGCATCTTTGTAGCCTCCACTGGAATCTGAGTTTCCTCTCTCCCTGCAACTCGGGAGCCCATAGCACAATACTTCAGATGTGGCCTCAGCAGAGTAAAAGGGGAGGAGAATCTCCCTTGACCTGCTGGTCACACTCTTAATGCACCCCAGGAGACGATTTGTCTTCTTAGTGAACATCAGCACTCCCAGGTCTTTCTCCAGAGAGCTGCTCTCCAGCAGGTCACCCCCTCATCTGTACTGGTGCAGGAGGTTATTCCTCCCTAGGTGCGAGACTCAAACAACGGTGATCTGATCAGCACTAAAAGGGCTGAACAAAGTCATTGCTGGCTGTGGGTTCAGGGTGTTCTCAGATCATTTTTCAAGTGAACACTTGAAGTAAAAATCATATTCAGATGTGGGCACTGCCAGGCAGAGTGAGCCAGTTCTAATTGTGATGTCACCAGAACATACCAAAAGCCAAGACATCCTCCACAAACTCCCCGTGCTCAAGTCCAAGAGACCACAGTGCCTTCAAGATTCAATTCAGCGCCAGCCACCATGAGTGAGAAACAAACACTCCATAAGCGAGCAGCAAATGCTCCATGAGCTTGAAGCCACCCAAAACATTGCCACAGCACACTATCAATCAATATCCATCTGCACTCTCCTTTCCTGTTATCCACTAGCTTTAGTCAAGTTCTTTTCCAAGACTAAGAATTCTAAAGAAAACCTACTTTCTAAGCAATCACAGCTCTCCTCTGGGTTAATTTTCTGTTTCTTGTCCAGCTCGAGGACACCATCACACTGCAGCCCCACTGTGTTTTGTGGACTTGCTATTTCATGTCTTTGCCTGCTCCACCTGAGGGCAATGTTAACACAGAGAAACCTTCATCTCATATAGGACAATACCTCAACAGCAAATGCAGCCGGGACTGAAGAAGCTGTTCTCTATATCAAGTATTTGAGGCTCTGTCCTGGGCTGGTTTGAGGTTAATTGGAATATTTTAATAGAGAAAATTATATTATAGGCTGTGAAAAGGAAACAATGGTGATGTCTACTTCACTCATAGGCTTGCTGAGATGTTTCAGAATAAGAACTCAAAACATAGATAACACAGTGTCTCGGGCTCGCAGTCAGTCTCTGGGGCACAGCGTCTCCGGCAGTCTAGCTTCTGGCTTCTCCTCTCTGCTGAGTAACTTCACTAACCATTTTTCTTCTAACCCCCCCTGGCCGATCCTCCAAACTCACCTTGCGCGTAAGCCAAACCTTGGGGTAAGGTATAGGGGCAAGGAGAAGGTGGAAGGGTGGTTGGGAGCCCCTCCTGGGGTCTCTGGTTTCTGGGAGAGGGATTGTGTTTCTGTATCACCTTTAACTTGTATATTTCTGTAAATATTCCTGTATATAGTGTATATCTCTGCTTGTATATTGTGCTAAGCTGTAAATAGAGCTTCAGTCCTTAACTTCCAGCCCGCTGAGTTCTAGTCTGGGTCATTTTACAAATTGTTGGGGGTGGGGAACTCCCAAACCGTCACAGTCCTAAGGGCACATCTGTTTTTCACCCCCCTTCTTGAGCATTTTACCTCATTATCAGTGAAAGAAATTACCCAATCTGTGATTACAGATTTATTTCTTCAGAAAGATAGAATTCTTTTGGTTGGAAGAGACCTTTCAGATCATTGAGTCCAACTACTAACCCAGCACTGTCAGGTCACCACTAAACCACATCCCTTATAAGGTACAGTTCAGTGCTACCTCCTGGAAAGTCACTCCTATCCACTGAAAACACTTTGATGAACAATTGGGCCTTCTGAATAACAGATTTCAAGATCTCTTCCTATTCTTGAGATAAATATCCCCAGTACACAACCAGTCCTGCCACATGATCCCAACCTGCACCAAGCAGGGGCATGATTTAATGGCCACAGTGGTGTCAGATCAATGGCTGGACTCAATCTTGGAGGTCTTTTACAGCTGAAACTATTCTATGGTTCTATAAGCAGTCGAAAAATGCATGCATCAACATCTTAAGCTCCTGAATTAAAGACAATTTTTTATCCCTGCTTACCCTCCAGCAGTTACTTCTCCCTCTGCTTCTTATACAAAGCAGGACAGAAGAATTAATGCCATTTCTACTGCATTAGAAACCTTTTACCCTCTTTGTATTTGCTCTGTGCTGAAGGCAGAATTTTAACATGCATTTACCTGATGGAAGAGTTACAGGCTATTGAAAGGATAACGCAGTAAAATGAAAAACCCACTAAAAAGCTGCATTCAAAGTGAAAAGCCTTTACACTTCACATGCTGTTAAAACTGGCTCAGAGGGCATCATTGCAGAAACTGGCACTGAAACACCAACGTCAGCTGCCTTTGTTTTTTTATTTTTTTTCTTCATTCTGAGCAGGAATATCACCAGTTTCTCAGGCTGAGAGGCACAACATAAAAAGACAAATCCAGAAGAGGTGAAAATAGATTCATAGAATGGTTTGAGTTGGAAAGGACCTTAAAGACCATCTAGTCCCAACCCCCCTGCCATGGGCGAGGACACTTTCCACTAACCCAGGTTGCTCAAGGCCTCATGCTACCTGGCCTTGAACACCTCCAGGGCAGGGGCATCCACAACCTCCCTGGGTAACCTGTTCCAGTGTCTCACCACCCTCACCATAAAGAATTTCTTCCTAATCTCCAGTCTAAATCTGCCCTTCTCAAGCTTCAATCCATTTCTTCTCATCTTATCACTACAAGTCCTTGTAAAATGTCCCTTGTGAAAAAGATAGAAATCAGTAAGAAAATTAAGGCTTTCTGCAGAGGTTGTATTTTTGTTTCAAACATTTTTAACATAATGTGAATTTTTTTACTTTGCATGGCTGGTTATCTTGTTTGGCAAAACTGCCCAGTGGGGCAGAGCCCTGCAGCAACCCACAAGAAGCTTTATCCCCTCAAATGGCATTGGTGCCATCCACAGCCACACAGAGTCCATCCAGGACTTCTCTTGGAGTTCGCACCCAGGGCTCATTCATTCATGCCAGGAGCACATGTGGAAAGTCAAATCAAAAAGGGAAGACACAAAATAAGAGGAGATGTATTCAGAGCCTTCCCTTTGACAGTGCTTTGTACAAGAGATAAAAACAAGCCAAAGCTGATAAAAATCAGCAAAAGACTTTCCTTCCAAACACAAAGGCACCAAATGAAAACAAGAGGGTCATGTTTAATAGCAGAAAAGGAAATGCTGGGGATAACAAGCGGGAATAAGCCGTAATCATCAGTCATCAACATCAGAGTACTCTGGGCAAAAGCAGCATTATGGGTCTTTTTTAAGAAAGAGAAGGGGATAAAAAGCATTTTGGTGCAGGGCACCCTTCACATGTTTCACTGATCCACACAGAAAAGGCAGAACTACACACAGCGTACTACAAGGTGTGCACAGACACCTCTGAGGCCAAGGCAGTGCTTACATCTCAGCGTAGGTTAGACAAGCACCACGAATGCCCCAGAAAACCAGTGCTACCAATTTAAAGACAAGAAACCATGAAAAGGTGACCCAGCACGAAGCAGGCAGCTTCGGTATTTCAGACTGAAAGCTGAAATTTGGCTTTTCTACCAGCTCTTGTAGCTCAAAGTCATTCTCTGGTCCCTTAGAAAAAACTACACAAATCAAGTTGTTCTAGAAGCACGGGAGATTGCAAGTAACTGCCCTCTTTGTCTTCCCCATTTTGGCAATTACAGCCAGCTCCTTTGGATTAGCACATGCAGATTCCTGGCAGTTTGTGGGGAGAGATGTGATGAATCACATCAGAAGAAACACAAGAGGTGTGACCTTTACCCCAGTCACTTTGGACCACTGACCAGAAAAGGAAAAAAGCAGCAAATGTCACTATATTGGACTCCCTAGGACTAGAGGAAGGTAAGCAGCAACATTCCATGCTAAGAACACAGCCTTTATCCCAACCACATAGAGCTCAAATCATAGAATTGTTTTGGTTGGAAGAGACTTTTCAGATCACCAAGTCCAACCGTTAACCCAGCACTGCCAGGTCACTGCTAAACCCTGTCCCTCAGCACCACATCTACAAGACTTTGAAATCCCTCCAGGGATGATTATTCTACCACTGCCCCAGCCAGCCTGTTACAGGGCTTGACAACTCTTTTGGGGAAGAAATTGTTCCTCATGTTTGATCTAAACTTCCCTGGCACAGCTTAAGGTCCTTTGGCCTTGTCCTCTCAATGTGGTGCAGAGGGACATGGTTTAGCAGCAGACCTCATAGCGTTAGGTTAATGGTCAATGATCTTAAAGGTCTTTTCCAGCTAAAGCAATTCTATGATTCTAAGATTCTAATTGTCCTAATGATGAATTCATCGGCAGAGGAAAAAAAACAGTCCTGTCCCTTGGCAAGGCACTCAGATTTTCCCACTCTGCAGGATCCACACAGGACCCGCTCTCACCTCTCCATAAATCTGGCATCTGCTGGAGGATCTGGAAGGTCAGTACTTTGATACCAGAGCTGATAGCTTGCAATGGAAATGCATGAGGGATGGCTGGAATGCCCTGAGGTCAAGTTTACTTTCAGAAACATTTTGTTTCGAGACAAGAAATTGGAATAGGTTGCCCAATGAGGTCATGG
Source organism: Ramphastos sulfuratus (assembly GCA_013399055.1). Lineage (NCBI taxonomy): Eukaryota > Metazoa > Chordata > Aves > Piciformes > Ramphastidae > Ramphastos > Ramphastos sulfuratus. Next base: position 36,231 of record WBNM01017205.1, on the reverse strand, counting down.
AATCACCATTCCTGGAGGTGTCCAAGAAACATGTGGACACAGCACTTCAGAATGTGGCTAAACGGCTACAGTGGCATTAGGTTGAAGGTTGGACTCAATCTTAGAATTGTTTTGGTTGGAAGTGACCTCTATGATTCTGTAAGAATTGTGTTCATTCACCTCTAGCCTGGCCCCTTACATCACACCATGGCTCAGAAAGGCCTGACTGACAGCCTTCAGTCATGGCTGGACAGTGCAGCTCTCCCCAGAAATTCCTCTTCACACATAGCTCCATTTGATCAACTGCAACACAGACAGACTTCAACGCACTGGCAGGAGGAAGACACATCCAGCAGGCAGAATCCAGCTGGCATTTTGTGCTCACAGTAAATAGGATTACCAGCAGCAGCGAAAAGTGCAGTCCTCTGCTGAACAACACACTGGGGATGGCAGCTGCTTTCCAGCCCTGGACTACAAACACCATCCTGCCAAAGCTTTCTGTACTAATGGGACTATTTTCTCTATAGAAAGGGAAAAGGCAGGGAAGAATTCAGAGAGAATTCAATTTTTATGCTTCCGAGTCTCCTATTGACATGCATGTGCTCAACTGCTCCTGTTCCCATTACTGCCCAGCATGGGGAGATCCAAACAGCTTCAGAGCTGCTACAAGCTGGGGCTGTCCAACAGATTGAGAAAATGCTTGGAATTGCTGGATTTTTTCCTATGCTAAATAACATAGCACAGCTTTGTTAAGTCAAGAAAACCTGCACTTCTCCACAGAAATATTTGTCTCTAGCTAAAATACAAACCAGAGCTGCCAACCAGTCCAGTTCATAATCCTCACCAATGCCAATGGGAGCTACATTCACAGAGGAGTCTCCACAGGGATCCCAGAGCATGATTTACTGACTCCAACATGACTTGCAGGCACTAAATGGCTGCCTCCAGGTTAATCAGGTGGAAGTATACACACAGTGCCCATTTTGGGGGGGAAAAAAAAGGTCTGAAACCGTCAATGAAGAGAAATCCCTCAGGTCTCACCATGAAATGGAGAGAATGACCTGCCAGTGAGGAAGGGAGATGGGAGAGAAAGGGAAAATGAGGAAAAAAAACTAAATTGCTCTCAGTGTGTGATGGCAGGAGCCATCCTGACCTAAAATAGTTTCCCCAAAGTTCACATTTAAAGTCATAGCTGTCTCAACAGCACCCACTTGAAAACACATGAAAAATTAAAAATTACAACATCTCTTCCCATATAACTGCCTCTGCTTTAGGAACAGAGCTCTGATTCTCAGGGACACAGCTTAGGGATGAAAATAGACCTTTGTTTTTTATTTTCTAGTGTGAAAACCCTAAGCACATCCCTGGGCAGCAATGAAAGTGTGACCACTCGGGACAGAGGCAGTGTCCCTAAGCTGGCATAGGAAGCTTTGTGGGGTAAAAACCCATTTAAAGGGGGCTCCAAAAGCTGTGTGAGTCTTTCTCCTGCTAGGTTTGTTCTGTCTGTGTGCGTGTCAGCAATTTCAGTTGATTGAATACTGCAGTATTATTGTGGGATTAACCAGTATCAGGTGAGGTGCATACATATCACAGTATCACAGTATATAAGCAAGGTTGGAAGAGACCTCAAAGATCATCAAGTCCAACCCATTACCACAGACCTCAAGACTAGACCATGGCACCAAGTGCCATGTCCAAACCCACCTTGAACCCCTCCAGGGATGGTGACTCCACCCCCTCCCTCGGCCGCCCATTCCAGTAGCGTATGACTCTGTCAGTGAAGAACTTTCTCCTCACCTCGCGCCTAAACTTCCCCTGGCACAGCTTGAGACTGTGTCCTCTTGTTCATTAGCAGAAAACACAGTTATTAGCCAGAGGAATGGGAGAATTTGAATCATTTAGGTTGGAAAAGATCTTTGGGATTGAATCCAACCATTAAACCTAGTCTACCGAGCCCACCACTAAGCAATATCCCCAAGAACCACATCTACACAGCTTTTAAATATCTCTAGGGATGGTGACTCCACCACCTCCCTGGGCAGCCTGTTCCAATGCCTGACAACCCTTTCAGTGAATTCTTTTTTCCAAATGTCCAGCCTAAACCTTCCCTGCTGCGACTTGATGTCTTTCTCTCTAGTTCTATTGCTAGTTACTTACAAGAAGAGACCAACACCCACATAGCTCCAACATCCTTTCAGGGAATTGGAGAGAGCCAGAAGATCTGCCCCCAGCCTCCTTTTCTCCACTTCCTTCAGCTGCACCCCACCAGCCCTCTTCTCCACAACCCTCACCAGCTTCATTGCCCTTCTCTGGGCACACTCCAGCACCTCAATGTCCTTTGTGGAAAGGACAAAGAACTTTGTGCAAATTCAATATTCTGACAAAAGGAGAAGAAATGGCCTGAAATTGTACCAGGGGAGATTTAGGTTGGATATTAGGAAAAGTTTCTTTCCTGAAAGTGTCATTGGGCAGGGGAACAAGAAGGTGAAGTCATCACCATTCCTGGAGGTGTTCAGGAAATGTGTGGACACGGCACTTTGGAACGCAGTTTAATGGCCATGAGCTGGACTCAATCTTAGATCCAACCAAAACAATTCTATGATTCTGTTTGTGGTGCAACCTCGAATGAAAGAATCCCAAGTCAACACTTTTGCCTAAAGCCAATACTGCATTTTGGAAGTAAAAACAAGCATTTCCTTTCTTCCCTTCCTGTGCATTTTCCCCAGCACTACTTCATGCACTCCAGCTAAATAAATGCCTGAATGTCTTTGAAGACATAAACTGGGATACGGCAAAGCAAGCTGCTAACACCGAGCTTTGTAGTGCACAGTCCAAAGGGAGTCCATGGCAGGGACAAGGCAGAATGCATTAAATCTCAATTAGATCATAGTACACAACAAAGCACAGAACATTATCATCAGATTTGCTCACCCATGGATTAAGTGGTTGCCTTTGGAGAGGTCTGTGCTTGCAAAGTGTCTTGGGGACTGAGAAGCTCTTTGTGGTGAAGAGCTGGCACCAGTCTGTACTCTTGTAATGAACTGCACCCATTAAATGCAGCTCAAAACATGGAATTTTACATGTCTGTGTCTAAGTGACAGGCTGCAGGCTGTGAACAGACACAGTTCAATTTTGGAAGTGCTTCCAGAGTATTTTTAGCTAATTTATCTTACTGGTGACTGGCTGGAGATGACTGTCAAAAATAATCAAAACAGAAAAATAAAGAAAATGGAAAACAAAGCTTAGAAGGCACACTTCAAACCAGCACAACTCTGCTAAGACAATGTTCCAAGCCTTTCTAAAGCAATGATGTAGGGAATGTTATTTCATTTTGGTTGAAAAAGACCTCTAAGATCATCCAGTCTGACCATCCTCTGACTCTCCCAAATCTGGTGCTTAACCATGTCTCACAGCACATCTCTGCATCTTTTAAGTAACTCCAAGAACAAGGATCCAACCATCTCTCTGAGGAGCCTGGTCCAGAGTTTGAGAAACCTTTCATGGAGAAAGTATCTTCTAATGTTCAGCATAAACCTGCCCTAGTGCAATTTGAGGCCGTTTCCTCTGCTGCTTGTTACTTGGCAGAGGAGACCAACCTCCACCTCACTCCAACCTCCTTTCAGGAAGCTGTAGAAGGTGTCCTCTGACACTTCTTTTCTCAAGGCTAAACAAGCCCAGTCCCCTCAGCTGCTCCTCACCTAGACCTGTTCTCCAGACCCTTCACCAACTTTTTTGCCTTTTTCTGGACTCATTCCAACCCCTCAATGCCTTTCTCAGAGTGAGCACCTGAAAACTGCAACCAGTATTTGAGGTGTGGCCTCAAGAGTGCTGGGTACAGAGAGACAATCACTACTCTCATCCTGCTGGCCACACTGCTTCTGATACAGACCAGAATGATGGTGGCCTTCTTGGCCACCTGGGCACAGGCTGGCTCATATTCAGCTGACTGTCAATCAACATCCCCAGGTCTTTTTCTACAGAGCAGCTTTCCAACTACTCCTCAAACCTGTTATTAGGCACCAACCCTGGAACTGTCCAAAGGCAGGCTAGATGAGGCCTTGAGCAACCTGGTCTAGTAAGAGGTGTCCCTACCCATGTCAGGTGGGTTGGAACTAGATGATCTTAAAGGTCCCTTCCCACCCAAACCATTCCATGATTCAGTGATTATGAAGTAATTATTTGCAAATGTGTTTGTTATACAATGTTGAGTGTTAATAAGCCTTCATAATTAAGTGTGCAAACAGTTTACCCTCAGTATTATCACCAGCAGCTGAAGTGCAGCTGACAGCCAGGCACACAGCCATCGACAGGCAGGGTAGGCAGCAGCACCCAGCCTGGGTTCCTGCTGGCTTCTCCATGCCAGTCCTGATGCATCAGCTGCTATGTCAGCACCTTCTACAACAGGGCATGCAGGAGAAATCATTTGGCCATTTAGAAAGATTTCTCAACCCATCCTCTTCTCCTCTAAGTCAAACTAAGGTTCACGTCCATACAAGTTCATAGCCCTGAAAGACTTTTTCAACCAAATGCTGTGGTTTTTCCCCATGCCACAACACCTAAGCATATTCATTTCTTCCACCTAGTCACTTCTTTCCCAGAAGAGTGGTCAGGCATTGGAACAGGCTGTGAAGCAGTGCAGTCACCATCCCTGGAGGTATTCAAAAAACAAGTACATGCAGCACTTTCGGATACCATCTAATGGTCACGGAGATGCTGGGTAGAAGGTTGGACTTGATCGTCTTAGGGGTCTTTTCCCAACCTTAATGATTCAGGGTTATCTCTGATTAAGGGAGGATATGGGTTATCCTGCTAGAAAGCAGCTACATGAAGAAAGACACTGGAGTCCTGGACAGCAAGTTATCCATGGGACAGCAATTTGCTCTTTTGGCCAAGAGCATCCCCAGGTGCATCAAGAAAATTGTCCCCAGCAGGTCTAGGGAGATTCTCCTCCTACTCTACTCTGCCCTGAGGGACTCCTCATTTCAAGAGAGACAGGGATCTACTAGAGACAGCCCAATGGAGAGCTACAAGGATGGTGGGGCACATCTCTCCTATCAAGAAAGGCTGAAGAGAACTGGGGCTGTTTAGTCTTGAGAAGGCTGAGGGGGGATCTTATTAATGTCTATAAATATGAAGGGTGGGTGGGTGTCAAGATGAAAGTATCAGTCTCTTTTTTTGTGGTGCTCAGTGATAGGACAAGAAACAACAGGTTTAAACTGCAATACAGGAGGTTCCCTGTCCATGAGAGGAGAAACTTCTTTACTGTGAGGGTGACAGAGCACTAGAACAGGCTGCCCAGAGAGGTTGTGGACTCTCCTTCTCTGGAGCTTCAAGACCCATCTAGTTGCATTCCTGTGTAACCTTTCCTGTGTGACCGGTAGAGGGGCTGGACTCAATGATCTCTGAAGGTCCCTTCCAACCCCTAACATTCTGTGATTCTATGATTTCATAGCTCTAACCTCTGCTGTCTCCACTCCAAGCACAACTTCTACCTGAAATCTTCCAGCACTGGGTATCTGAAGTACTATCAGCAAGGACAGACCTCACCAGCAGAGTTTCCATTTCGCTCTTAAAGATCACTTAATGAAGTGCAAAACTTCAAGGCTGTTTGATTAAAGAGCTTGCACTTGTAAAATCAATATGCTAGAGAGTGAAGCTTGCTTCATATTTAAGCATGAAAAAAGAAAGTCTTCTATTTGATGCAGAACCCAAATGCAACAACAGGAGCACAGACAGACTGACAGGGCTGGTTTATATAGTTTACAAACACCTGCTGCTATAGCACATCTTAAACCACACACTACTCAGTAAATGCTGCAGAAATTATCTTCAAAGTGGCAGTACCTTGACTGGCTTCTGCAAAAGCACTATGACAGCCACACACTGCATTAGTGTCTTTTAAAAGGTTTCTCTTTCTGTGGAGCAGCACAAGGAGTCAAAAATCACAGCCACACCAGCAGCTTCAGCAGGGGTCCAGTAGCTCTGGAGCATTAGACTTTAATTTGCACCAGTCAAACCTGTTTCTGCCCACAGGAGAGGATTCAGTCAGCTAAGTGTGTGGCTTGATGAACATGCTCCGCTGCCACACAGACAGGCTGGAGAACATCAAAGCAGGGCAATCATACTATTTTCATTAAAACCAGAAGCTATTATTCCTCCCCACAATAAAGCCTGAAAGATAGGCTCTAATCTCTGCAGTGGAGGGCTCTCTTGAAAAGGGACATCACGTTGCCTTTCAAAGGCCCACCCGGGACAGGGAGTTCACAGCTACAAACCTCCCCAGCCTCAGCAAGTTAGGGGTTTTTTTTATTGCACAGACCTGGCATAAAAGCCTGTCCCACCCTGTCCCAAAACACCTCCAAGCTTCAGATGCTGGAAATCCCTCGACAGTTAGGATGCAAGCTACATGGTCGCAGCCCAAATTCTACTTTGCATCCCCTGACTGCGCACAGTGAGATTATGACTGCTCAGTGCACTCGGCGCACACATGCTCACAAGGGAACACTAAAAGCAAATTCTGGCCCTGTCTATCATCCATAATTCAAGAGAAATCAGGGTTAGAAAAAGTGCACGAGCAATTGACATAATTTATATGCTGCAAGCGGGAGAGAGTTGGCAGGCTCTCGCACCATAAAGTTTAAATAACAGTAGTTTAACACCAGATGTACCCGCAGCTGTCCTGAGCGTAACGCCATTAGCTCCATTACGGCATGGAGTAAACCCTTCCCTAGCTCCACACCCCCAGCCTTGTCCCACCAGCAGCATGCTTAACAGAGGATTTCACCAGGAACGACCAGCCAAGCACAAATTACTCAGTACTAAAAGCATGGCAAAAAAATCAACCAAAAAATGCAGCTTGAAGAAGTTCTTTACTATGAGGGTGGTGAGACACTGGAACAGGTTACCCAAGGTTGTGGATGCCACAGCCCTGGAAATACTTAAGACCAGGCTGGATGTGGCTTTTAGCAACCTGGTCTAGTGGGAGGTGTCCCTGCTCATGGCAAGGGGGTTGGTAAATGATTTTTAGGGTCCCTACCAGCTGAAGCCATTTTGTAATAGTTGGGACTTTTTACAATGGCTTGTAGTGCTAGGAAAAGGGTCAATAGCTTTGAGCTCGAAGAGGAGAGGTTTACACTGGAAGAAATTCTTGACAGTGAGCGTGGTAAGACACTGGAACAGATTAACCAAGGAAGTCACAGATGCCCCCTCCTTGGAGGTGTTCAAGGCCAGGTTCAGTGAGATTTTTGAGCAACCTGGGCTAGTGTGAAGCATCCCTGCCCATGGCAGAAGATTCAACACTGGATGATCTTTAAGGTCCCTTCCAAGCCAAACCATTCTGCACTTCTACGATTTTTATGGTGCAGCTGATTGTGAAACATGAGGAAAGGAAGGACACAAAAGCATTAGCACCTCTCTGAAAATACAACTGCTCTTCCAGCAACAGCACAAAGTTCTGGAGACACTTATGAATTTGCATTTTGATCGATATGGTGACATTTACCTTTGGAGGATATTCTTCCTATTGTAAAATAACAAAAATTACTCTTCTTCCCACCAACTTTACACAAGGGATTATCAAATTAATTCAATGGGTGCACACACTGAGGGGTATTAATTGATCATTCAATCTAAACCACCTTCTAGTCAATATTCCTTACTGAAACAAGAAGGTTGGAATGGGGGCTGCTTCCTCCCATCATTATCAGGTTCATCCACAACATATTATAGAATCATGAAATCATTTAGGGTGGAAAAGACTAAGTCTGCTGCTAAAACATGTCCCTGAGCACCACATCTACACAGCCTTTAAATCCCTCCAAGGACAGAGACTTCACCACTTCCCTTGGGGAACCTGTTCCCCAAGGCTTGACAAGCCTTTTAGGGAAGAAACTGTTCCTCATGTCCAATCTAAACCTCCCCTAGCACAACCTGAGAGAGTTTCCTCCTGTTATGTCACTTGCTATGTGGGAGAAAAGACTGACCCCCACCTCACTCTAACCTCCCTTCAGGGACTTGTATAGAGCAATGAGGTCTCTCCTCTGTTTCCTTTTCTCCAGGCTGAACAACCCCAGGTCCCTCAGCTGCTCCTCACCAGACCTGTTTTCCATGCCCTTCACCAGCTTCCTTGCCCTTCTGCGAACCTGCTCCAGGACCTCAATGCTCTCCTTGAAGTGAGTAGCCCAAAACTGAGCCCAGTATTCAAGGTGTGGCCTCAAGAGTGCTGAGTAGAGGTTGGCAGCTGAAGTAGAAAGGTGACTGCACTGCTGCTGACCCAAGACAGGATGCTACTGGTTTTCTTTGCCATCTGGGCCCATGCTGCCTCAAATTCAGACTGCTGTCAATCAACACCTCCAAATCCTTTCCCACCAGGCAGCTTTCCAGCCACTCTTGTCAAGCCTGGAGCTTTCATGGGGTTGCTGTGACCCAAGTGTAGGACCTGCAACTTGGCCTTGTTGAGTCTCATACAACTGGCCTTAACCCATAGATCCATCCTGTCCAGGTCCCTCTGTAAAGCCTTCCTACCCTCAAGCAGATTTTCAGTGGACAAACTCAATTTCCCAGAAATAAAGGATCCAGTGAACCCAAGAATGTGCCCAGGCACTGTGAACTGGCTGCCAAGAGTCCCACTTCTAAATTAGCTTTTCCAACTGATTCATTCTCTGCCTCATCAGTCCCTCTGCAGTTAGTCATGGGATGACTCTAAAGAGGCAGAATATAACTGATATCACCCACAAACACAGAACTATATCTGGTGAATGCTTAACCTAAAAATCCCAAGTCAAGTCTACAGCCTGGCAACAGTTCCTGCTCTGCAGTCAAACTCTTGTAAGCAGAGGAATTCTGCAGAAATCACATGAGAACTCAAAGACAGAGATCTCTTAACCAAAAAGAGCTAATAAAAACCATTATTATCCTCTTGACTTCACAGCTCCCTCCACCTCTCAGGACATCACCATGTCAGTATAAGCCTAAAAAGCACTTTTCTGCAGTTAATGCTCTAACACCAGATTTGCAGAGGGTGGTGGTTTTTTTTTTTTTCCTTCCCTTGTGCTGTGCTCAACTGACAAGTAGAGCTAAGCTGTGTTAAACAAAGTCAGCATCAGCACAGAGCTTGAATCTCTGGTCACAATGTCCCTTTTCAATGTCTCATGTACAGATTCAGCGCCTCCGTAGTACAAAGATGATGAGACACTTCCTGATTTATTCTTGACACACCAAACTTGGTGAGCAGATAGTAACAAGAAAAGGTGTTTTTTGCCTCCTCCATTTCAGCTAACAAGTGTAAGCAGCAAAGCAGAGCAGGTATGATGGGAAGTGGAAACACTGACCTAGCTGCTGCCTTTCAGAGGGCAGGTTTAGATTGGACATTAGGAAAACTTTCTCTACTGGGAGTGATCAGGCATTGGAACGGGCTGCCCAAGGAGGTGGTAGAGTCACCATCCCTGGAGAAGTTCAAAGAACATGGAGACATGGCACTCTGGGACACAATTTACTGAGCATGGAGGTGGGTTAATGGTTGGAGCTGATGACCTTAGAAGTCTTTTCCAATCAATATGATTCTATGAAAATTAAGCTAAAAGCTGAAGCACCATAAACCAGTCAGCAGAGAGGTGGTGGAGTCACCGTCCCTAGAGGTCAAGAAACATGTGGACGTGGCACTTCAGGACACGGCAGTCTTAGTGTGAAGGTTGGACTTGATGATATTAAAGGTCTGTTCCAACCAAAACGATTCTATGATCCAATCAAAATAACCCAAAAGGCCTCAATTGTTCTTTTATTTTCACTCCCAGCAGCACCAGCTAGGGTGAATTTTAATTTCAGTGTTTCCAGGGAGCTGGGTCTCCAGCCCTAGGTGTGCTGAGCAGTTCCCCATATTATCTGAGGGAACCAGGGTCCTGGTGTTGTGGGGACTTTTTTTCCCCCTGCTTCCTTCCTCTAGGTCATGATCTAATATTCTTATCTGAGCTTGCAGAGCACAGAGTCTAGACAAACTGCTGGCGCTCTCCCCAAGTTGCACCCAGGAGCACACTTCTGTGTGGAAAATAAAAGGTGGAGGGTTGAAATATGGCCATGAGCATCCCTTTTAACGCAGCCACATGAGCTGCCAGTGCAAAGCGCTTCACAGGGGATTTACAACATACATTTTTCTGCCACATGAGGTAGGGGGGGAGAAGGCAGAATATAATTTAGGTTTATTTAAGATTTATCTTCTTTCTTCCAGTAGCTGGAGAAGAATTTAAATTTGGTATTTCCAGCCCCCTCTCTGAACACCTGAAACTCCACACACCCATGAAGTTCATTGAAAGCCCTGGACTAGGTTATCCTCTGACTAACAACACACAATATATGGCATCCTTGCTGCCACCTTACCCTGACAGAGTGTTGAAATTAGTGGCACATCTGGAAACAGAGAACATTTTGAGCAACTTAATAAGATGAGTGACTTGCTAAAATCTCTTTTTCTGAGCTAGATAGCCTACTGCTGAGGAATGAAAACACAGAGGGGGGAAAATCCACCCAAAATCCCACACTCCAACCTCAACAGCCAAATGCAGGACTTCCACAGCTTCATTTCTGTGCCAGAGGGCATCTCTGCATGAAGGCTTTAAAATATTCCTTAACTACTTCTCTGTTGAAAGGTCCCTTTGATTTCTTCCCAAATCACCTCACAGCCATGTGGATTAGCAGAGCAATGGGTGCCTCAAAGAAACAATCAACCTAAGCAAAACAAATCATTAAGGAAGTTACATATCAGGGTCAGTATAAGTAACAGGATCAGAAGAGCTCATCCAGTACAGGGTTGATACTGCTGCAATGATCTCTGCATGCTCTTAGGGGGCTCTGGGTGGTAAAGAGTTATCCAAAGACACATCCAGCAGAGAACAAAGCACCCCTGCCACAGAAGCACTTCTCTGCTGACCCGAAGTGAAAGAAGTCCCTCATTGCAAGTCGGAATTACTCCTTGAAGTATTTTGATCACACTTAGATGTGCCCCCCCCGGCTCATGCACCTGCCTCACTTTCCTGACAAGAGCAAAGAAGCACAGCCCAGGGCACGCAGCTGCTCCTCCAGCAGCTGGAAGAATCCATCATCCAGCACGAACCTGCCTGAGGCTTATTTTCTTCTCCTACTTCAGGAGGAGGAAGAACAATGTCTTCAGCACACACACCCCACTTCTGTTTTCCTCTACTGCCATAAAGAGCCTCACATTCATTCTATCTCCTGGGTCTCAACATCAGCGTACACTCAAGTCTACCCTGTCACACACTCTGGGGGAGCACCAGCCCTCAGAAGGGACCACTTGGACCACACACCTAATGAGGTCCTTCAGATGCAATATGGAGACAGCAGACAGCACAGAAAGGACATCTTTGCCCTGCAAGCATTGGCCAACTCACCCAACATTTCTCCACACTCGGGATGCCAAACAGAGCTCTCTCACAGCGCTCACGACTCAGCCGGACTACCTCCTCTCTCCCGAGAGCGGATCAGATAGTGTCCTTAGCAGTGGGAAGCAACCCTGATGTTGAGCCACACCAGACATCAAACCACATCAATCTGGCCATTGCTAGCCTAACACTCCAGAGCTTGCTCACCTAGGATATCCATGTCTGCCCAGCATTTTGCTTCTTGCTTGTAATTCCAAGTCCTCTTCCATACCAGTCCCGCGTAACTACACCAAGTAACAACAAGGAAGCAACTGGAGGGAGCCTGAATTTATCAGGACTGAAGGTGCTCCCCACCCTTCTCCAATTAGCACCACCAGATGCAATGCAATAGCTCTCTCCCCCACCTGAGCTCCATCATGTTCAGATAACGTGTTTCTGTTGCAAGAAGTGAAAGAGTAGTCAGGTTACAGGGCAGAAATGGATTTCTCACTTTAAATGAAGCAAAAACAATGAAACCTCAGATATTTAGAAGCAGTTGTGGGCAAGAAGATGATTAGTGGGCTGCAGCACCTCTCCTATGAGGACAGGTTATGAGAGTTGGGTCTCTTCAGCCTGGAGAAGAGAGGAAGGCTTTGAGGAGACCTTGTAGTGGCCTTCGACTATCTGAAGGGGGTCTGCAACAAGACTGGGGAGAGACTATTTACAAGGTCTTGCAATGACAGAATGAGGGGCAATGGGTTTAAACTGGCAGAGGGGAGATTTAGACTAGATGTTGGGAAGAAGTTCTTTATAGTGAGGGTGGTGAGACACTGGAACAGGCTGCCCAGGAAGGCTGTGGCTGCTCCCTCCCTGGAAGTGTTCAAGGCAAGGTTGGATGAGGCCTTGAGCAACCTGTTCTAGTGGGAGAGGTCCCTGCCTACGGCAGGGGGTTAGAACTGGATGGGCTTTGAGGTACCTTCCAACCTAAACCATTCTGTAAGATGCCAGACTGTGACAAGAAGTGCAGGAAAATCATTCACCTTACCCAGAGAAAATGCTACAAGAAGTAATTCTGACTGCTTTCACAGGACTGCATTAGTACCTCTGCTCATCTTCAGCTGTATTTGGCCTCATATTTAGTATTGCTGAATTTAATGAAGTGGGGTCAAGTGTGAGTGTGGATGGCATATGTCATTTGTAACACAATGAAAGAGAAACTAAAAATCCTTTTTTTTTTTTTTCTTCCCCTGGAAGCATCATTAGGGCCCCACCCAAAGAGCAGTGGGAGCTTTGCTGTTAATATCAGTGGGAACAAGAACTCCTGGTTGTATTTATTCCTTCGAGCCTGCCAAGCTATATTTACATCCCTTTCCTCAACAGGAAGAAACTTAACCAACCTGGAAAACAACAAATCAATGCTACTTGCATTGTTTTTCATGTCTGACTACACATTAATGCTGTGTCAGACACCATCAGTGTCAGAAGAGGCATCAGCTTTTGCCAGAACTGCAGCATCTTCTTAATGGAAAAGGAAAAGAGATAAAGAGGGACAAGGAAAATAATTAATTGCTGAGGATGCTCTTTTGTGCTGAACCTTCTCTATGATTTGAGTAGGGCTCCTGCCCCTAGAAATAAGAACTGGGAGATTTTCCCTGATAAGAACAACAACATCCTTACAGCACAACAGATGAATGGAGAACTGCTTTCTTTACAGGTTAAGATGATCTTGAAGGCTCAGTTGAGTGGCCCTGCTTTCTGCACTGAATCAAGAAGTTTCTAGGCAATAACACTGAGCCAGAATTCAACATTGTGCTGCTAGATAAAGCTCTCATTCATCTAAGTGCAGCAGTCACCTTCCCACCACCATCAACAAACTGATAGTTTCTGGTGTTTATTTGTCACTCTTTAATCAGCTATGGTTCAACAGGTGAGAATTGTTTGCAACATTTTCATGTTCAGGTTCACAGAATCATCAAATGCTTCAGGTTGGAAGGGACCTTTAAAGCTCATTTAATCCACTCCCCCCTGCAGTCAGCAGGGACATTTGCAACTACAGCAGGTTGCTCAGAGCCGCAAACCACCTTACCTGGAATGGTTCCAGGGATGGGACATCTACCACCTCTCTGGCCACCCCTTGTCCTGTCACAACAGGCCCTGCTAAAAAGTTTGCTGTCAGCTTTCTTCTCGGCTGCTTCAAGCACTGAAAAGCCATCAGAAGGTCTCCCTGGAGCTATCTCTTCTCCAGGCTGAATGACCTCAACTCTCTTGGCCTGGCCTCACAGTAGAGTGCTGCCAGCGCTGCGAGCATTGCTGCAGCCGGTCCATGTCTGTGCTGTGCTGAGGACTCCAGAGCTGGTGCCACCACCTCAGGTGGAGTCTCAGCAAAACCCAGCAGAGGGACAGAATCCCCTCCCTGCTGCCTATGCTGCTGGGGATCAGCCCAGGGCAGTGGTGCAGTCACCATCCCTGGAGGTGTTCAAGCAGCATGTGGACCTGGTGCTAGGGGACATGGTTTAGTGTTGGGTCAAGGGTTGGCCTGGATGATCTTTGAGGTCTCTAACTGGATGTACCCTGTGATTCTGTGACACAGCTGGCTCTGGGCTGAGAGCACACAGTGCCAGCTCATGTCCAGATCTCACCCACCAGTACCCTCAAGTCCTTCTCCTTAGGGCTGCTCTCAATCACATCATCTCCCCCAGAACAGATAGATGCTGGGGACTGCTTCAACCCAAATGACCTTGCTCGTGGCCTTGTTGAACCTCCTGAGGGTCACAGCAACCCACTTCTCAAGGTTAACTCATTTCAGAAAAAAAAAAAAAACAGCTGCACATACAAGCAATCCTCAAAAACATGCAGTAAACACATACAGATTTGTGACCATCTTCTACTTATGCATTTAGCTGCATTTCAAACTGCATCTAATTCATGATTCTACACAGCCATATGTGCTGGTCACTGCTGGGCTCCCCAGGAATCCTTCAAGCTAAAGGGACAAGGCGCAGTGTCACGATCAAGCACTTCGAGACAGGAACCGCAGAAGCCAGGTTAGTGGAAAAATTTAATTCCTTACCCCTGAATGCAAAATGGATATATTAAAGGAGAAAATATATACAGCTGTGTGCAAAAAGGACTGAGTATGGAAAGGCTCCAAAACATTTGGTTAGCAAACCATATCCCACTGAAAGTCAGAAAAGTCAGTAAAATTAGTTTATGTCTTCCCCAATAAAACCTTGGAAGGACTATGGTAGGATATAAGGACTAAAATTAATCTCTTCTTTTTTTTTCCAAGAGGATATTTAAATTTATTTTACAACTAGAAGTTTGCAGAGCTAAGAACTTCCAGCAAATGCTGAAAAGACTGTTCACAAAGAACACTTAACATTACAGGAGACAATAAAAAGATGGGGGAGATTTACAGACCAAGGCTGTCTGTTGTATTTAAATTAAAACATAAACCCCCAGTAATGTATTCTCCCTGTCAGCTCTCCTGAAACACTATCTGGGTTATACTGCAACAGGCTTTGGAGAGAGAAAGGGTCACATCCATAAGGACAACAAAAATAAGTCTACCCAAGTACAGGAGAGCTCATGGCTCTATGAGATCCTTGAGATCCATAATGAGCTTTCCTACATGTTATGGATCTTAAAGATGATGATATTTAACAACCCTTAAGGACCAATAATGTTTAAAAAAAATCCTTTAATAAACTCACCAAGGTGCCTTTTAGACACCTATAATCAATAAAAAGTCCTTGAGATTCTCGCAGGAGCAGTTCCATAGGTACAGCACATCAGCTTGGCTGTGAGCTAGGGGGAATCCATCCCTCTGGCCATGACACAGAGCCCCAGCCCAAAGCGAAAGGCTCAAAGTGATGCTCCCAAATCCTTTTCAAAGATTACACTGAGCCAGAAGGGCCACTTGAAGGTCATCTTGCCCAACCCCCTGCAGTCCAACTATATCAGGCTGACCAGAGCCACATCAAGTCTGGTCTTAAACGTTTCCAGAGACAAGACTGCAACCACATCTTTAAGCAATCTGCTCCAGTATTTCATCACCCTCGTTACAAAGAACATCCTCCTGCTGTTCAATCTAAATCTACTCTGCTCCACTTCCTAACCATTGCTCCTCATTCTGTCACCACAGGCCCTTCTAAACAGCCCTCCTCAGGTTTCCTGTAGGTCCCCTTCATATACTGATTTACAGCTATAAGGTCTCCCTGGAGCCTTCTCCAGGCTGAACAGTCACAATTCTTTCAGCCTGTCCCCATAGGAGAGGTCCTCCAGCTCTCTGATTATCTTGATGGCCCACTCTGGACCTGCTCCAGCAGGTCTATGTCCCTCTTTTGTTGGGGTTCTCATAGCTAGACCCAGTATTTCAAGTGAGGTCTCATCAGAGCAGAGTAGTAGAATCACCTCTCTCAACCTGCTGGCCAATGGATCCTGTTGAACAAGAGCCCCAGTAGGAGCTGAACGCTGCAGCAGCAGGTTCACTCATACCACAGCAGGGATGTGTTGTGATCTGGCTTGGAACTGCACTGGCAGGCTGCAGAGCCCCTGCAGTGGCTGGTCATGCTGGCAGTGACACTAGCATTAGCACTATCCAGGCTGTGCCAAAGCCCAGCTAAATCCAACAACTGGGAATGTGTTTCAGATGAGTTACGCTTTAATCATTTCCTTCATCAAAGCTTTGCAGCCCAGTCATGTTAAAACAGTTTACAGACTATCAAAGCTCCACCTCTGAGCTACATTATTAGAGGACTGAGACCAGCCATGTCAGTAATTAATTTATTTTTGGGTGGCTTTTTTTTTTTATTTTTTACTTCTGCATACTTGAGCAAAGCTATTTTTCCATCAGATATGGTTTTCTAGCTAGAAAAAATAACTCAAGTGCATTACAGCATCTTTAATCTTCGTTCACACGCAGCACTGAACTTCTTTGAAATATTCAGAGTTCAAGTGATTGATTTTGCTTCTGGCAAGTTTCACTTGCATGCAGCTCTGCTGAGTGTGTAGACATGGACTCAGAAATAACTACTCATCTACCTGATCTATTTACAGATCACTACACCTCAAATACTTATTTCACTCCAAGGAGAAGATCGAGGGACTGGACAGGGTCCAGAGAAGAGGAATAAAGCTGGTGAAGGGTCTGGACAACAGGGCTGGTGAGGAGCAGCTGACAGAACTGGGGTTGTTCAGCCTGGAGAAAAGGAGGCTGAGGGAAGACCTTACTGTTCTCTGCAGCTCCATGGAAGGTGGTTGGAGCCAGGTGGGTCAGTCTCTCTTACCAAGAAACAAGTGATAGGACAAGAGGAAATGGTCTCAAGTTGTGCCAGGGGAGGTTTAGGTTGGACATGAGGAACAATTTCTATTCCCAAAGGGTTGTCAAGGCAGTGGAGGAGTCTCCATCCCCAAAGGGATATCACAGCTGTGCAGACGTGGTGTTGAGGGACATGCTTTAGCAGCAGACTTGGCAGTGTTGGGTTAATGGTTGGACTAGATCATCTTAAAAGTCTTCTCCAGCCTAAAAAAATTCTATGAATCTACATAAGAATGAACAAACATCTCTTAATACAGAAGTCTAGAAGACAGAGAGCAATCAGTATAAAGAAATCACAGAAAAGAGTAAGAAACTTTCTTTGATGGAGAATCACAACTTCCAAAGCCTTTGTCCCCTGTTACACAGCAGAAGCAAGAAGAACACTTGACAGAAGGACCATGGATGTAAAATGCTGATGATGCCCATCCACTTTGTCTTGTTTGGCACTTGTTTCTTTTTCTTCAAGGATTTCATATGGATTTTATCTCTGGAAAATCATATAGAAATTTATCACCATACTCCTTCAAAATGCCACAGAAATATTAACTGTTCTTGTTGGTTTTATTACTGTAGGAGTTAATGAACATTATTCTTGATGCAGAGAAGTTTCCATAAGCAGCCAAAGTGAGCAAATCCTTCTAAATCCTTCATATTTTCCTCTCACATCATCGAAACCATTGTACGGGACCATGCCAGAAAAAGGTGGAGGAGCAAAACATAGGCCACAGCAAGGAGTGCTGAATTTTTGAGACAACAGACTTATCTCTCAGCCTGGTGCAGAAACATCTTGTCAAAATGCAGTGCTTAATAGCAAGTGGAGTCTTGGCACAGTGAGCTCACCATCAGAAGCACTATAGGTGAATTGCTTCTCCTCATCCCAAATCATTCCAGCACCCAAATTTCATATGCTATTTACAGAGAAAAGCACTCATGACCGTAAGTGAACCCAATAAAACCCTGTGCTGAAAGCACAGCTCCCCACACCTCATTTTCTGCTAATTCTGTAAGATTCAGCTGTCTCTACAGACATGTTTTCCTGCTTTCCAGTTCCACTCTACCCAGTGACAGCAGACAGGATATGTCACGACTGACCCTGCCGTGTCCTGCCACCGCAAAGCAAGATGGTCAGATCAAGCCTTCTGCCAAAGGCACGCACAGCTTCCCCACTGGGTTTCTGGGGGATGATTGCTGAGGCAGAGCCTTGCCTGCTGCCCAGAGCACAATGCACAGCCAGACCTCCTGTAGTACAGGTGCCATCTATCAGATTCGTGTCAGCAACCTTGGCACAACATCAGGACACGTGTTCACGGAGGGTACTGCCGCATCACTGGGTGTGGAAACACCCAGGATGGAAAAAGTATCCAAACCTCCCCTAACCTAGTATTTGTTCTTTTTACTAAGGTCTTTAGAAGAAAAAATGATAGTTCTACTTTTTTTTTCCCCTTAATAAAAACAGAGATGCATGAAGACAAGAGGCAGCAGTATTCATATTTATGACACCTTAAACAGACCCTCAAGGTTTCCTGTCTTCAATCTAACTCAGCCTCTAATAACCTATTAGCATGAAAATGACACTTGAGTCAATGTAAGCTTAGTTGCCTTTTCAAGATACAATTTCCTTTCACACTGCAGACTCTTCATATCAAGATAGAAAAGAATAAATAACAAAAAAAAACCCCAAAAACCCAAAAAAACAAACAACCCAAGCCACCCCTTGAAGTGTTCTAGAACTTATCAAAACATTTGAATGCTTTTCAAAATACATCTTGGCACTTTCCTCTGAATGTAACTCATACTTTTCTCCTTCAATGAGACATGTTGGTGCATACATTGAAGCAGAAAATAACTAATCCTCGGATGGACTGTCCTTTTCTGAACTGTACTGTCCTTGCTCTGTTCCTCTGCCCTATCTTGTCACATTAGGCTTAATTTTATCAATGGGAATCATCTCTCCAGCTTCAGTGACAGCACTATTTCCTTCAACATGGGCACCTCTTCCACCCCAGGCTGGGTCCTGGAGGTGCCTGGTCACACTGTGCCTTGGATCCAACTTCCAGCACAACCGGGTGCTGTGGATCCTCCCATCACAGCTTCATCCACTCATCCAAGTCTGCTGCTCTTCACAAGGCAGGAGGACACGTGTGCCAGGAGCTGCTCACAAGCCTTTCTGCTGTGCTGGCATGTCCACTTATTAATTCTCACTATTTTGATGCTATTAATTCTCACTATTTTGATGCAGCTCTCAGACCTCAAAAGGAAGTGGTTTGTAGCTCAGTCTATTGCAAGGTTCACAGTAATTTCTCTATCTCCTGAAATGCTTTCAAATAAACATGATGCTCAAATGCTGATAGGTACAAATGGTCCTCATTTCTGGCAGAATTTGGTTCCACTTTAGTAGTTGAACCAAAAACTTACAGAATCACCTTTCCCACAGCAATCAGCAGGCACTACTGTGACTTGCCATCCATTTTGTCCCTGAAAAGTGCAGCAGATGTACTCACGAAGGAATTTATTTAAGCCACACAGAGATGGGCTTTGCCTTCAGGCATTTTGGCAAACCATAATCTCTCACCAAGCAGCACCTGCTGAAGCTGCTCGCAGGCTGCCCAAGCTGCTTTTCTGTGCCAGCACCATGAGAAACAGCTCTGCCAGACTTCAGGCATCACAAATACACCTTTCCCTTTCAAGGGCACTACTTCACATGGCAAACAAAAATGTAAGTTTAGCCCCCAAGTCATCACCTATATCAGGTACCACTAAGACATCTATCCCAGTTTGAACTGGACCAGAACTGATTCCAGTCAGTATTGTGACTTCCCAGGCCAGTCTCTGCTCAGTGAGGCACCATCTGAAGTTCGGGGCACCTTCATGCAGCCAGGGGCTGCTGCTAGCAGGGAGAAGCTGATGTGAGAGTTCCTGCCAAGGGCAGGGCTGCAGAAAAGCTCTATCTCAGACTTGCTCCTGGACTGAGGGCACTGCCACAGCTTGTGTCCCACCTTGCAGCACCTGCGGGGAGGGGCAGACAGGACAGGTGACCCTCAACTGACCAAAAAAGGGATTACATCCCATGAATGGCATCTTCAGGAGAAAGCTGAGGGATCACCAGGGTCAGATTCTCTTCTTCCTCTTCAGTGCCCAGCACCTACGGAGAACTCTGTCCCTTTTGCCTTTGATCCTGATCCATGTGTTCCTGAATCCAGTTTCAGAATCCAACTCCTTAATCCAGTTCCTGTCTGCTGCATTGTCACAGCGGTGACAATGGTAACATCATTGCTATCAGGGATTGGATTGGATATTGGTTTGTATCTCTTTGTTTCATTTGATTGGTCTTATTTCCATCCCAATTGCTTTAGTTTCTTTCCCACCCCATCAGTCCCTCTCCTTTATTCCCTTTTTCTTCCCTTTGGCAAGGAAGAGGGGCTGCTGAAGTGTGTCTATCACTCCTTTAGTGGCTGGCCCAGTCCAAACCCTTGACAACATGCCAGACAAGTACGGCCCAGAGAGCTTTTCTTTTCACCAAATGAATGCACACAGTGTGCCCACACCTTCAACAGTCTCACCACCACTGCAGTTTGTAAGATGCACATCCAGACATCCCGCTGCACACACTGCAGTTTGCTCTGTCAAGATCTTGGATCTGTGCTTGAAACTCTTGACGTTATTAATGAGCAAGAAAACATCCCTGTGCCAGCTTCTCTAATTATTTGTAGAGCTGGTGCTGTCTCTGACAGAGAGGGGGAAAAGATGTGCGTACCACCAAAGAGAATAAATGATACATTTTCAAGCATGACACCATCCCCTCTCAGCTCTTCGAATGCATTGCAAATTTAATTGCAATTTCCTCTGTGGTTCTCTGTTTTTGAGATTACAGTCAGGTCCTCTGGGCCTGTGAGGAGCAATGCCGGGTATTTACCTAACAAGAACATTGGAATTCAGGGACTGAAGTTGCTTCATTAGTTTACTTCACGCTTTCCAAATGATCAAAGCAGATCTTAATTTTTCATGAAGGGGAAAATTGCACCTTTTTGCATGGTAGAGCAACTGGGTTAATTGTCACGTTAATGTTGTATTTGTTTCTCAAGAAGCCACCGAGCTGTTCTATCATAACTTAATAAATATGAATCAAGGCATAGTCCCTTCAGAGAGCAAGGAGAGCTGCGCCGGGTCCTTCCTTCAAGCATCTTCATGCACCACACAGCTAAGTTTGGACATGGTATTCCAGTTCTGCCTTTTGTGATGCTCAATCTCCTACCTGTTCATTTTCACACTGAGTGAGAAGGCTTAGAGCACTGCAAATATGAGAGGTTTTATTGGTAAGAGGCTGTCGCCTATTTTTTCCACATTCAGCTTGATTTTTTTTAGGGAACGTCGACTGTCTTCCTGTCTAGCTAAAAACATACAACATGTTTTGAACATTCTTGAAGCCTTTAATGAAGCCTGAATGTCCTCTTGAGAGTTTCTTTAGTAGTTCAGTAGCCTAAAGGTCATCACATTGACATCCAGACTTGAAAAGACACCACAGGAATCATCAGGTGAAGCTGCACAGACTGAATTTAAGCAACACACATGACTCTCAAATAACCTACAACTGCAAACGCGTACTGAATTTAACATCTGCCCTTGGTGAGGTGACATCCACGGCTGCTCTCAGTCAAATGGAAGACATGGGTAAGGAAAAGAAGGATGTTTTGGCTCCATGAAACCCACCATTTCAAGCTCAGATGGCTGGTACCAGCCAACGTTGCTGATACCTTTTCATCTGTGGAGTTTTAATCTGGACCTGAATCGACCTCTGCAGTGGGAGGGGACCACCAGAAAACGTGCTGATACCACCCATTTCTTTGTGAATCTACAACATCAAGAAATAATGCAGCCACCTCATTCCTCCAGATACCTTTCTCACTTGAGCAAAATTGACAAATTACATCTAAAAAGGGAACTTTAATGAACAGAAGTGAACCTCTAATAATAAAAGGGCAAGTGCAGGGGCTCTGCTCCCAACTCATTTAATTAAAAAAGGAGGCTGAATGGAGATCTTATTGCTCTCTACACCTTCCTGAAAGGAAGCAGGAGCCAGTTGGGTGTTGGTCTCTTCTCCTAAGAAAGAAGTGACAGAGGAGAGGAAATGGTCTCAAGTTGCAACAGGAGAGGTTTAAGTGGGTTGGATAAGAGAAGTTTTTCCACTGAAAGGGTTCTCAAACACTGGAACCATCCCAGGGAGGTGGCTGAATCCCCATCCCTCGAGATGTTCAAAAGTCACAAATGTGGTGCTGAGGGACGTGGGCTAGCATCAGGCTTGGTAGAGTTAGAGAAGGGTTGAACCTGATGATCTAAGAGATCTTTTCCAAACAAACCAATTCCATGATTCTATGAAATACACATGGAGGGAGAAACAAGCAGTTCCACTTCGCAGCTTCCTAAGGGGTGTGGTCTGCATCTCTCTCAGCCCAGGGGAACAGCAAGAAGGGAGAGCAGAAAAATAAATTAATAGCTGGGCACAAGACTGTGCCCTGGAGCATGCAAAGTCATGTGGGACAGTTCAAAGTGCCTGCATGCATACAGTGCAATGCTGCCGTCTTCCTGGCAGGGACATCCACCTGGCAGCATTCTGCATGTTTCATGTCCTAAGGAAAAAAAAAAAAAAAGAGAAAAAAAAATAGAAAGGATGAGTCTGGTTGCCACAGAAGAAGATGAAATGATGGGAAAAGGCTGATAAAGCCATGAGACTGCAGCAAAGCTGCACTGTGTTATTCAAAGCCCCATTAACACCGTTACAGATGGGGACCTGCAGTGAGGGATTTTCATGTACCTCTACCACAAAGCACACTTCAAGAGACTGGGCTCTTAATGGTCTCTGGTTTCATCTGTCTGTGCAGTGTAACTTGGTGTTCTAACCTCAACTCCTTTCCACCTCATTTTACAGAGAAAGTGCTCCAAACCCACAAAGTCTTCACTGAGTAACTTGGTAAGTTCCTAACTCCAACACCTCTCCTATGAAAGCTAACTCCTACAACCCATTTTGCATGCAATAAGAAGTGTGAGGGGATTTTTTGATGAACATGGTGCTCTGTAGACTGCACATGAGCTTCCCATGAATTAAGCACTGGTCTGGTTTGAAAAGCAGCAAAGAAACTTAGAGATGCTCCTTTTGTTTGCATTGAGAAAGGCAGATGCATTCCAGAGTTGGACTCATTAATGTACCCTGAGGAGTTCCCCAGTGGTGATACTCCAAGCGACAGGACAAAAATAGTTGTCCAATGGGGGAACTGGAATCTGAGCAAGATTGACTAGATAATCCTCAAAATATATTTAAAAAAGGAGAGAAAATGGGGTGGGGGGGGGATCTAAATGGTGACAACTGAGCAGTTTGGTCTGATGAAGACAAGTAATAAACTACCGCAGCAAAGCAGAAGACTTTGGGCTGAGTTTTACCAGCTATTCAAAAATAGCCCCCCAGCAGGAACATGTCTTAAGGAAAACTTCCTCCCTGTGACACAGAAGGAATCCTCCTCCATTTCTGGATCCAGCAATTTCAAAATAAAACAGGAGAATGGAGCAGAACTGTATCAGCAAACGTGGGAATGAGGCCAACTGCAAGGTCCTACCCCTGGGTCGAGGCAACACTCAGTATCAACCCAAGCTGGGGATGAAGGGATAGAAGGGATTTTGCCCCTCTGCTCTCCTAAGATTCCACCTCCAGTGCTGGGGCCAGCTCTGGACTCCTTAGCACAGGACAGAAATGGACCTGTCAGGTTGGGGCCAGAGGAAGCCACGGCAACAACAGGAGTGCTGGAAACCCTCTGCTGTGAAGCCAGGCTGAGAGAGTTGGGGTTGTTAGCCTAGAGAACAGAAGGCTCCAAGGAGACCTGGTAGCCTGTTAGTGTTTAAAACACCTGATCAGAAAGCTGGGGACAGACGTTTTAGCAGTGCCTCTTGACAGGACAAGGGGTGATGATTTAAAATAAAAGAGGGAGATTCAGACTGGAGAGAAGAAGACCCCATTGCTGGTTGGCCAGAAAGTTGGTAGGTGCTCCATCCCTGGAACTATTCCAGGTGAGGTTGTTGGGGGTTCTGAGAGACCTCCTCTAGTTGCAGATGTCCCTGCTAACTGTAAGGGGGATTGGACTAAGGTGACCTTTGAAGGTCCCTTCCAACCCAAATCATTCTATGACTCTATGAAAAGGTATTTTAATGTTTTTACTGAAAATTTCAAAAGGACAGAAGAAGCCATCCACAGAAAAAGATTTACTACCGCTAAGACCAGAGTAGTTTGACATGGGTGACAACACACTCATCAATCCTTCCAATGCAAACTCTGTTTTCATTTTATAGAGCTGTGGGCATTATCCACTTTCCTCCTTATGGAATACATTCTTCACTTGCAGTGTTTCCACTGAAAATAAGAGGCACAACAGCCCTGACAGAGGCTGAGCGAGGTGTTATGGCACTTGGATGTCCTTGAATCAATCTGAAAGCATTCACAGAGCTACTGAAACATTTATCAAAAGGACATAGTTAGAGATGCATTTTAGAGTCCTAACTGCAGTCTGCCAACACATTAATTTTCTGTTTTCATTGGCAGTGTTGTGATGTTTACAACACTGCTTCATTCAGTTTAATTAAATGTCTCCCATCATATTTACTCCAATCACACCTTATTTAGAGATCAGTAAATAAATAGCTGGATCTGGTTATTTATGACTATGTTTAGTTTTACTCTAACCTCATCCCTGCATGTGTTTTACAGCCTTCTGTCTTACAAATGATCAAACATAACTGCTGCAATATTACAGACCAACTAAAATTAATACCCCCTTTTACCTCTGATCCTTTTTCATTAGCCATCAGTTTTTAAAGTTATAATCCAGACACTGTACAAATGCACAACTTAACCTGGCTTTAATCAGCAGTTCTGTGCTTTCTGGGGGAAAACCCAAAACCCTCACACTTGTTTTGATGATAGAATCCTAGAATCACAGAATTGTTATGACTGGAAGAGACCTCTAAGATCAGCAAGTTTGACCATCAACCTAACACCAGCATGGCCATTAAACCATGTCCCAAAATGCCACATGCACATGTTTCTTAAACACGTCTCCAGGGACAACAACTCCATCATCTCCTTGGGTAACTTATTTCCATGCCTGATCACTCTGCAATGTCACTAAGGGCACTGTCTTGCCAGGCACATTTTAAAGGCTGCTTTCCCTTTGCTGCCACACATGGGGTCTGCAGAGACTGCCAGACACACTCACTTCATGTTGCTATTGGTTTCCAAAGTCGTTATTCAAATTTCTAGCAACATCCTCATTCCTTCCAGGAGACATTTGGGTGCACTGAGGATTTTAAGTCATTGATTTCAAATGCTCTTGATGGAAATGCTTAAAAGGGAAGACAGAGGCATAACAGGAGTTCCTCTGTTTTAAAGAGCATTAAATCATTGAATCACTTCACACACTGTATGTGCTTGGAAATTTCTAACTTTGAAATGATTTGAAAGGCTTTCTAAAGGAGTGAATGGCCTCCACATGGAGCTGCAGAGGCGGGCTGTGGGCAGCAAGCCTCAGCAATCACATCTTAAACCCTTCTTTTTCTGCAACTTGGGTATCTCCAAGTCAGAGTGGAGATCTGGAACCAGAGGTATGGTGAAATTCTTACAAAAGAAATCCCTTGCTTCTCCAAGGCTGAAGAAAGATAAGGCTGCTCTAGCAAACTGCAAAAGAGTTACTAATGACTAGTGGTTAAACATCTGAGGGAAGAGAATGTTTCAGACAATTCCACTACAGGTGTCAGTGAAGTCTATTAATGAAGTTTACCCTTGCAAAGTAACTAAGTTTTGCAAGAGTACAAAAAGACTATTTTTTCTCATTTCTTATATGTGAAAAGATCACTGAAGTTTAAGATGCTGAGGTCAGAGTTTGGTCGAGCCCCTGTAAAGCCAGCAAGCAAAGAATCTTTCCAACATGGACAAAAAACAGAGATGTCAAATTCATTCAAATTATGAGTGTCTCTTTTCTGTAACTATTTGCACTTGTGCTACTATTTCTACCCAAAAATAAGGACAATAGATCCTAAGAAATCCTCACTAGCCTGATCTTTTCAGAGGGTTAAGGGAGGACTCGCAAACGACACGACGTCCAGGTGGGTTTGGAATATCTCCAGAGAAGGAGATTCCACAACCTCTCTGGGTAGCCTGCTCCAGGGCTCAGCACCCTCACACCAAGTTTCTCCTACTGTTCAGGAGGAACCTCCTGGGTTCCGGTTTGTGCCTGTTGCCCCATGACCTGTACCTTGGCACCACTGAGAAAAGTCTGGCTCCACAGTCTTGATCTTCATACTTTAGGTCTTGCTGAACATTGATAAGATCCCCTCAGGCTGCTCTCCTCTAGGCTCAACAGCCCCAGGGCTCTCAGCCTTTCCTCCTCACAGAGATGCTCCAGGCCCCTCAGTATCTTTATATGTCAACCATTTGACTCTCACCAGTAGTTCCCTGTGTCTCTTGAACTGTGGGGCCCAAAACTGGACACAATACTCCAGACGTGACCTCACTAGGGTGGAGTAGAAGCGGAGAAGAACCTCTCTTGACCTGCTAGTCTACACCCCTCTTAATGCACCCCAGGAGACCATTTGTCTTCTTGGCCATGAGAGCACATTTGTGGCCCATGATGAACCTCTTGTCCAACAGGATTCCCAGGTCCTTATTTATAAGCAAGCACCACACAATCTGTGTCTTTCCTGTTTCTATGTGCCTTTACTTACGTATATTTGCCTTGCTGCTTCTCTAACAACTGCACCTTAAACAACAGTGACAATATTCCTGGGCCACCACAACCAGCTTTTCTCCCAGAACTGTCAAAACCAGGAATCTTCTTTATAAAAGTATCAGGAGAAGAAGGAATTGAGGTTATCAAAGAAATTAGGTCTTTACAAGCATAAAATTTAGATGCTTTGAGTTCATTTTTAGTGGGGTTTATACTAAAAACCCAGTTTAAGATCAGCTGCTGTCACAATAGCAAACAGCCCTATACTTTGAAAACTCGAGCTAGGATGAGCTGTTCTTATCAGTTAAAAACACATTCTCAAAGCAACTTCTCTCTGTACAATTCATCTTAAAACCCTATTGAGGAAGCCCTTCATGAAGCAATATTTCCAATCACCAAGACCACAGAGACCTTTTTTCGCGCCTTACCCAAGCAAATGAGAGGTCTGAGCTGCTGTCTGGAGAGCGTGACTTGCTATCAGGGGCTTAGAAGGGAATTTGGACAATCCTTTGATGAGAGTATCAGTATATGTTTACTTTTCTATTTCGTGCTGAAAATATCATTGATGCAAATCACTTTCTCAGGTGCTTTTGAGTCAGTGTGGTTATTTCCAGACTGAGTGCACAAGCAAGCACTTTGCCGCACCAGTAAACTCCTGCACACGTTGTCAGGCCATTCTTCAAATTGATGATGGGAAAAACCTGTCATTTTCCAGCCATCTGATGAGGACCATCCTAGAATATCACAGGAGAAAGGCGACACAACCTCCTCACAACACCACCCCCCCAAACAAAAAAGGATGCAGAATGAATTAGGGACCTGCATAATTAAACAAACATTTGCAGGAATAGGCAACAGCAAACGGCAGCAGCTAATCCTACAGAATCCTCTGAGAGAACAGGAAGATTTTTCACTCCTTGAAACTTGATAATGAAAGAAAACAATTCCCAGCTGCTCCCACCAGATGAAATCATCTTGTTTGAAAGTTTATAATTATATATGTTAAATGCATCGGTCCAGTTTCAAGATTAGTGATAATGATCTTACATTTTTAATAGAGCCCTTCATCCCTGAGGATTCGTCAGGAGCTTACTTAGGCACTCCAGGATTGCTGCAGCTACCTCTGGCTTGAGATGTGGCAGCTGTTTAATATCCCTGCATACTCTGTAAACAACACAGCCTAGTACAGAATAAGTAAAAGGTATTTGTCAGAAGAAGGAGAAGGTTACAGAAGAGCTTTCCCCAACATTTCATTTAAAATCATAGAACTGTTGAGGCTGAAAGAGACCCTCTGAGAGCATCAAGTCTAACCAACTGGTTGCCTAGAGCTCACAATCCCACCACTACTGCTAAGATACTAGCACTAAACCACATCTCTCAGCACCACACCCACAGGTCTTTTAAATATCTCGGGGGACAGTGATTCCACTACCTCTCTGGGCAGCCTGTTCCAGCACCTGAGAACACTTTTGATGAAGAAATTTTTCCTAATATCCAACCTGAAACTCCCCTGGCACAGCTTCAGGCCATTTCCTCTTGACCTGTCACTTGCTGCATGTGAGAAGAGACCGACCCCTGCCTCTCTGCAACCTCTTTTTCCTCATTTCCTCTTTTTTTGAGGCCTTGCTTTACAGGATCATGACAGGATAGCTCACCAAATCTTGTATCATGCTGATGTCAGACATCAAATGCAAACTATGCCACTGGGGTATGAATGAAAAAGAAGGACCAGTCCCCATGCCTCAAACAACTCTCTTCAAATTGACCTTGAGCTATAATTTACAAACAGAACCTTCATTTTCTGCTCTGAAGTGTAGACCTTGAGTTCTCCTGCAGGTAACCAGAGATGGTGGAAGAGAAGCTACTTAACCTCTTAGTCTTTTAAATCATGAACAGTCAGCAGAACATAATGTCACAGAGAAAAGCTAGCAAGCCATTACTGGAGACATGGTATGAAATAAAGTACAAGTGAAAAGAGGAAACCTCCCAACTGATTCCAATAGGTTTCAAATGAAGCTCTTCAAATTGGAGAGCAGACCTTCAGAGATACACAGCCTCACAGACCGAATTTCACCACTACATATGTTATTACCAATTCACAACAGAAAACTCTGTAGTAAGGAGCAAGCTTGAATGCTGTGATTGAGGTACAAAAGCAGGAGGAGGTATTGCAGTTTTCTTCTGCATCCTTTATTCTTTCCTATAAAGATAAGCTCCAGCCACAGAAATCAAGAGACTTTGATCTTCCTTAGACACCTGCAAGTCTTGAACACACATTCCAACTACTCCAAGAAAATTGTACTTTAACTTGCAACTAGCTCTCTGGTCTGAAGGCTTAGCATGGCATCGAGCCACTCTTTCCTCAGCGCACAGTTTGAGGCCAAACTAATCAATAACAGGTTGTTAATGCCAATGAATTCCAACCAGCAGTTTGTTTTTAAAATGAAAACTTACTGAAACAGAACTAAATGTTGCCCAAATCAAACCAGCTGCAGGAGCAATAAATAATTAAAGCAATGCATTAGTTCATAAACAGAGCACATAAGGTAATTAATTCCCCCACCACACAGAGTAATATCGATACTGTGGATGAAGTGTGGCAATATGGAGAACAAAGGTGCTTCTGCACCCACAGCCACACACAAGCAACACAATAAGAAAATGAGTGTGTGTACATGTAAAAAAAAACAACAAAAAAAACCCCAAACAAACAAAAAAAAAATACCCACAAAACCAAAACCCCAAATCCTAGCAGTAATAAAGTACTTTGAAAGAAGAGGGAGCTATTGAGAGATAGGTAACTATTTCAAGCAGGGAGACATGGTGTATGTGAAATTCATTTTGCAAAGCTGAGAGCAAAGTAGGAAGGACAGAGCAGAATGAGTTATTTGATGTAAAATCTTCACAAGCTCCAAATAAGGAGCTGTGCTCATGATCTGTTTCTGCCCTTGCCCTTTCCTGTGTTCTCCATGACCACAGACAAGTCCGTAAAGGCTTCACTTTTCTCTCACCTCCTACAGGTAAGCCACCAAAAGGTAAGTCCTGTACAGACAGTATTGAAAATACTTTCCTCAGGTGGGGTTCTGCTGTGTCTTCCTGGCTCAAGCATTACTGCACTTACACTAGATGCAGATGTGGGTAAGCTCCTGATCCCCACCACACTACAGACCGGCTCCTGCACCCACATATTTGTGGTCCCTTGGTTTAAGTGAATGGAAGAGCACAGATATCATGAAATGATACCCCCTTCTGTCTGGATCTCTTCCTCATAAGAAAAAAGGAAGTGCATACCTGTGTTCTTCTTTTGCAACTCTGGGTCACACACACACTCCTCTGCTTTTCATGGAATCATTTTGGTTGGAAAAGACTGTCAAGATCATCCAGCCCAACCACCATTGAAGTCTACCAAGTCTGGTGCTAAACCACGTCCCTCAGCGATGTCTAACAGACAGAAGGATGCTGGTCTTGATTGAGATACTGAATTTTCTAACTTTTCCTTTAAGCTTGCCCTTGCTCCAGCAGAGCCTCTGTAACAGAAACACCACAAAGGTTGTCTCTCAAGCATAGCTCAAGCAGTAACACAAACTCAGCTCTTAATAATTATTCATTGCACACAACCACATCGTTCTGTATGTTCTGCATGATCTCTCCAGACGTCAACAAAGCAGGAGTCCAAGCAGCTAAAGGCCAAATTTGCAAACACAGCCAGGCACACAACTCCCACCGCTGCGTCTGGAGAGGAGAGACAGGGCAGCAAGCAGCATGGGCTGCAGGGAGCAGAGGCAGCTCCACCAGCAGATCCAGCCCACAGCAATGCTGCAGGGTGATGGGAAGGAGGCCAGGGCTTTCAGGTGACTTGGGGGCAGAAGGGCAGGTTTCCCATGCAGAAGTGAGGCTGGCAATACCCTATAGACCAGAGCACACAGCACTCTTCCAGCTTTGAAGGGGTGCCAACATCTGCCACAGCATGCCCATGCTAATATGCCCTGGGCTGCCCTTTAGATTTGCTCTGATGGCAAGTTTTTTTTAACATCTGCAATAGCCAGAGCTCCTCAACAGGAAAACCACCTGCTCCAAATATGCATCTAGAAAAAACACTGGAAAGCACCGATAAGCACTAGCAGCTGCCCAGTAAATAACTTCTGCAGAGAGCAAATTAATCTCTTAGGTTCCTGGCTTCCTGCAGACACTGCCTCACCTCCATGAATGACTCATTCAATGAAGATTTAGATCAGTAATCCAGACTAGACCTGGGGCTTGCTTTCTTTCAAAGAATTTGGCTCTCTTTTGTTCCACTCCATCCTCCCTCTCACCCTTTCTAATTGCCACCGGACAGAAATTTTTATCTCCACAACCCTCCTGCAGTTTCTGTCAGGTTTCCCTTCCCAGCAGCACACAGGTTCCCTGGCAGCCTTTCCATTCTGCTGCTGCTCCCCTTCCATAAGTTATCACTCTCAACTTTCTTTCAGCCAGTAAATTTACTTTCAGAGAAGAAAGCCTTGAAGCTCTTTGTTTAAAGACTTGAAGAATCTCTTTCCCTGCCCATCCCCATGTGATTCATATTGTGGTGCAAGCTCAGCAGGAACCAGTACTCTTGAAGGGTCAGGATCTGCAGAAGATGGAGTACAGCTGAGCGCAGACTCTGCAGTGGAGATCTCTCTGCTCCAGCCTGGGTCAGATCCAAGGACCCTCCAGAACCGTTGATGAGTACAATACAAAGCCAGAAATAAACAGCTTCCTTTTATCATTCTAATCAGGTTCCCAAAGACCTAATGTCTCCATGTAATTGTACTTTTAATGGCTCTCAGTGTCAGTCACACTGCAGAGTGGGGCCCTGGGTGATCTGGTCTAGTGGGGATGTCCCTGCTGACTGCAGAGGGGCCAGACTAGATGATCTCTAGAGGTCACTTCCAGCCCGGACTATTCTATGAGTCTACAATTCTACACCACAGAATAGAGCTCTGCTGCGTGAAGGGCAAAAGGAGCACAGCAGACGATTTACCTCACCTAGTCCCCAAGAGTGTAGAGGACCCTACAGGATAATGAACCTGTCCAGGCTTCTGATGGGCAAACCATGGTCCTGCCACTTCCTTCTGCACTTTCACCAGTGGAGACAACAGCCATAGCAAGAGCCCTCCCCAGTCCCTCTTGTTCCCATAACTTATTTAAAAGAGGCATCCTCAAGATATAACAAGGGCTGCTGCTACAGAACATTCAAACCTCACACATCCATGTCAGACAAACTCTGACCCAATCATCATGGTGGTCACCAACTCACCAGTAACTGCAGCAGCTTGCTGCATCGGGCTTTATCTGTGACTGACCTGCAAAGTGTCATCTGCTGAACCTGGGCAGAAAGCTGCTGCCTGCCAGAGTGAAGTATGTGGCTGGCACACATGCACATGGTTTCTTTCACAACTTTATTTTAAAGATACCAAAATACTTCAAGCCCTCCACGCAATGTTTCTAA
This sequence comes from Ramphastos sulfuratus, assembly GCA_013399055.1. Taxonomy (NCBI): domain Eukaryota; kingdom Metazoa; phylum Chordata; class Aves; order Piciformes; family Ramphastidae; genus Ramphastos; species Ramphastos sulfuratus. The sequence continues at coordinate 4,332 of WBNM01017205.1, read as the reverse complement.
GTTTGCTCACTGTTATCCCCATTTCACACACCAGAAGGAGAAAGGTAACTGCTGTGACTAAGATAATTCCACAGCTTTTAGGGTCAAAACCCAACAGTTAAAAAACTTCAATACCAAAAACCAAAATCCATGCAAGAACATAAATATATAAGCAACATAAAGATACAAAAAATACTAATTAATTCCTGTTATTTTCAAAATTGTGTGCAGAGGAGTTAAATTACTTCTGAATCTAAGCCACTCAGCTCATCATATTCAAGATACATCTTAAGGTCTCCAATAAGAACAAATGAAAAGCTTTACTGTTTGGTTACAGCTGGACTTGACACAGTAAAGCAACTTACTGATGAAGCAAGAGACACAAACCTGGTAAATCCAGGGAAGATTTAGACTGGATGTTAGAAGGAAGTTCTTTACAGTGAGGGTGGTGAGGCACTGGAACAGGTTGCCCAGGGAGGTTGTGGCTGCTCCCTCCCTGGAGGTGTTCAAGGCCAGGTTGGATGAGGCCTTGAGTATCCTGTACTAGTGGGAGGTGTCCCTGCCTATGGCAGGGGGGTGGGACTAGATGATCCTTGAGGGCTCCTTCCAAACTTACCATTCTATGATTCTATGATTCTATACATTCAGCACAAGTAGGAACTTAGGACCAGAGGAAACAGCCTTAGGTTTCACTAGGGGAGGTTTAGGTTGGACATCAGAAGACACTTCTTCACTGCAAGGGTTCTCCAAGACTGGCACAGGCTCCCCAGGGAGGTGTTTGAAACCCCACCCCAGCATGGTTTAAAAGACACAGATGTGGTGCTGAGAGTCACGGTTTAGCACCAGACATGGCAGAATTAGTAAGTTAGGTTGGACTTGATGATCTTAAAGATCTTTTCCAACCAAAACAATACTGTAATTCTATGAGTCTGAGTAGTGCTGATGCAAGACAAAGCACCAGCATCCCAGAGGAGCCAGCATCTCCAAAGCAGTGCCTGTTTTTGCCACGTACAACTCTGTATTAGATCAATTGATGTTACTTTCCTTTTAAACTTGTCTCACTGAAATCATGACAAAGGCACAAAATAGCAACCCAATGAGGTTTGCACACAAAGTAAAGTGTAGCAAATCACTCAGACTAATATAGCTCTGGGAATCAATAGGGGTATTTTTAACTACTCCCATAAATTTCTCCTTTGCTCCTGCTACTGGAAGTACCAGAATAGATGGAGCCTCTCAGGCACCAATAGAGACTAATTCACAGTATTTTAGTTTGCAGCCACAAAATCTCTAGGAAGATGGGGACAAGGTCACAGTGTACAGCCTCCTATGTACCTACTGCCCACCTTGCTCTGCCCTGGAAGTGTTCATGGCCTGGCTGGACAAATCCTTGAGCAACCTCACCTAGCATGAGCTGTCCCTGCCCACAGCAGGAGGATTGGAACTAGATGATCTTTAAGGTCTCTTCCAACCCAAAACATTATATAAATGTGTAAATCATATTCATCTTAAAAACAAAAAGCAACCACAAATGGTACAGAAGCTTCTTTGTGCACATTTTCCACCCCCTGGAGATACACCAAAAACATGCTACAGATTAGTCCCAGCTAGGGAGAAGAGGTTTCAACACTCCTTGTAAAAAACCTTCCTTTTTTAGGCAAGCAATTACACAATTATACAAATAACTGGGGGCTGCATCTCTCACTAATACCAGCCTGTGTCCCGCAGAGGCTCGTATCTTGCAAACTAAATGACCCCAATTACAGGGGAAAGGACTAAGTTTTGGAGAATACTCTGCTACTTAAGCCTCCTCCCTGATTTTTTTTTTCTTAATACACACACAATTTTAGTTATTTGGAGCTCAAAGTCAAAAGGTTTGGATCAGCAATGACAACAGACTGCAACTGGCAGGCAATAACATTAACCCTAACCAAACCCTAAAGATTCAGTACCCATAAGGAAAAAGTTACATCATGATTATTGGATTACACAAGATTGACATTTCTGATCGTACTATGAAGTTAAACATTATGATAATTACTTTGGAGTTGATTTTATCTCAGAAATTTTACCAGCTTTGGTGATGTTCACACTTCAGTGATCTGCGGTTTTTCCCATCAAAGGATGCAGAAGAAAATCTTAGGGAAAGAAATACCCAAGAGCATGACTAAAGATTATTATTAATTTTTTTAACTTTTTCTATCAAAATTAATTCCTACTAAATCCTGAATGAGTTCTTGAGACAAGAAATAAGTAAAGAATTGTAGATAAACCACTCCCAGTTTGGTGGTGGCTGGCTGCACCCACCACATCCGTGGGCAAAAAGCTGGGATCCATGGATTCAGCTTCAGCCCCAAGCAAACACATTTTGGTCCGAGTTATCTGCTCAGTGAATTTTCAATTCTAACACATTAGCTCTCAGATCAGATCTAACTCTGGCTGCAATAACATCCCAGAGTGCTAATGCAGAGGTCGTGCTACACACTGGCTGCTCAGCTGCAGCATCCACAAGTGGAGCAGCCCTTTTTTGTGTGACAGCAGGAAGTCAGCAGCACTTAGGACTCCTAACAGCACACATCATCTACCCTGGCCCCATGCTCCACAAAACAATATGAACTTAATCCTTGATCCTAAAGAATACTTAGAGCTCCTCATGGCAGCCATCATCTACAGCTAGGTGCGATGGATTATTCTCCTCTACTCTGCAGTCTCATGAGACCCTCACCTGGAGTACTGCATCCAGCTTTGGTGCTCTCAGCATAAGAGGGACACTGAAGTGCTGAAGTGATTCCAGAGGAGGCCACAAAGATGATTAGAGGACTTGGAGCACCTCCCCTGTGTGAGTGTGTGGGGGAGCAAGGGGGAAGGTAAGATTGGAGGTTATTCAGCCTGAAGAAGGCTCCAGGAAGACCTTAGAGCAGCCTTCCAGTACTGTAAGGGGGTCTACAAGAAAGCCAGGAAGGGACTTCTTATAAGCGCTTGCAGCACAGGACAAGAAGGAATGGACTGAAGCTTAAGGAAAGGAGATTTAAACTAAGTGTTAGGAAGAAATTTTATATAGTGAGGGTGGTGACACTGGAACAGGTTGCCCAGGGAGGTTGTGGATGCCCCCTCCCTCAAAGTCTTCAAAGCCAGTTTGCCTGAGGACTCAAGCAACCTGGGCTAGTGGGAGGTCTTCCTACCCGTGGCAGGGGATTGGAACTAGACGATTCTTAAGGTTCCTTTCGACCTCAACCATTCTATGAATCTATGAACCCTGTCCCAATGTTCCAGAAGATAATATGAACTTATTCCTTGACCTTAGAGAACAGTCATAGCAGGGTGGCCCTGTCCATGCCAGCAATAAAACAAAACTTTTAAACAATTAAGCCTAAATAAAAAAAAAAAGTAAATAAAGCAGAAGCAGATGAGCCCCAGATTCTATTGATGTCCCACCATAACAGTACAGCCCCAAAGCTTCTGCAGCCAGATGCCAGACTTATCTCACTCTCTCCAACAAAGTCCTACTTTTCACCCAAAAAGGAAAAATTTCAAAGAAAAAAACCCAATACCCAAAAAACTCCACCCTCAAACAGACAAGGGGGATAAAGATGGGAGACCTGAAACCCATTTTTATCATACTAGCTAGCAAATAAATAGCTTTTGATAGGAAGAAAACTACTGTGTCCGTAGTAACTTTAAAATCAGCAAATTCTGTTGAGGAATACAGGGACTGATTCAAGTATCTGATGATTGTCTTTAACATTCTAGACCTGACCAGCAGTTCCTGTGCTCAACAGATTCCCAGGTTTCCTTCTACTGCAGCTCACCTAATAAGAGATTCCTACAAACCTTCATTTTCATCTTCTAGTGACTATTAAAACACAGCAGAGAAAACACAGATTTTTTTTTTTTTTTAATCTGAATTTTTAAAATAGTAAGTTTGTGTATTCTCTCCCAAGACTAACTGAATTTTGTTAAACAAAACCCAGCCCTTTGGCTTTAAAGAACCCTTCCAATAGTTCATGGCTATATTCCTGGCTACCTCAGATCTAATTTTTGCCATACGGCATGGGTGAAAGGAAATTATGGTGGCACCAGCAATCCCTCCAGTAATTAAAAAGAGTTACAGAATAGTCCAGGATGGAAAAAAACCTTTGAGATTATCAAGTTCTACTGTCAACCTAACACTACCAAGTCACTTGCTCCTCAGCAGCACATTTACAGATTTTTTTAAATCCCTCCAGAAATGGAGATTCCACCGCTGCTCTTGGCAGCCTAGTCCCATGTTTGAAAACCTTTTCAGGGAAGGAGTTTTCCCTCATGTCCAACCCTAACCCCCATCAAACACGACCATTTCCTCCTGTCCTATCA
>WBNM01017202.1:1018-12168 GCA_013399055.1 Ramphastos sulfuratus | reverse complement strand
GCTGCCCAGAGAGGCTGTGGAGTCTCCTTCTCTGGAGCCTTTCCAGCCCTGTCTGGATGTGTTCTGTGTGCCCTGTGCTAGGCTGTGGAGTTTCCTTCTCTGGAGCCTTTCCAGCCCTGTCTGGATGTGCTCCTGTGTGCCCTGAGCTGGATTGTCTGGTCCTGCTCTGGCAGGGGGGTTGGACTGGATGATCTCTTTGGGTTCCTTCCAACCTCTGGCACCCTGTGAGCCTGTGACCTTGTCAACACTCACAAATACTTACAGGGTGGCTGTCAGGAGGATGGAGCCAGGCTCTGCCCAGTGATGGTGGGACAAGGGGCAGACACAAGCAGACACAAACTCAATCACAGGCAATTCCACCTCAAGATGAGGAGCAAGTTCTTTGGTGTGAGGGTGCTGGAGGCCTGGAGCAGGCTGCCCAGAGAGGTTGTGGAGTCTCCTTCTCTGGAGCCTTTCCAAGCCCACCTGGATGTGTTCCTGTGTGTCCTGCCCTGAGTGTCCCTGCTCTGGCAGGGGGTTGGCCTGGATGATCTCTGGAGGTGCCTTCCAACCCTACCATTCTGTGATGGAATACACTCCTCACTGTAAAACATATTTGTTCTGTTCAGTTTCTTTTACCAGCACTTTAATCCCCCCAAAAGTACCCTGGAACTCCTCCTGCTTATCCCCTCCACTAGCCCATGCATGTAAAACACTTTGCTTTGAGCATCCAAGCCACAGCTTTTCTTTGGCAGCTGGCTCCTTGCTTCCCAGCTGCCTGATCTCCAGGCAGTCCCAGGCAAGTCCACAGACTGACCCCAAGCCCAAGAGGCAAAGCAATGCTTGTGTAGAGGAACCTTGGAGGGAAGGCAGCTTTGTCATTCCATGAGGGAGACTCCTGCCCCTGTTGTGCCTGCTGCACTATCAGGATGCAGCTCTGCAACCCCAGCAGGGGAAGGACAGGGACCTGCTGGAGGGGGGCCAGAGGAGACCAGGAACATGCTCGGGGAGCTGGAGCAGCTCTGCTATGGGCACAGGCTGAGGGAGCTGGGGGTGTGCAGCCTGGAGAAGAGAAGGCTCCAGGCAGAGCTCAGAGCAGCCTGCCAGGACCTGCAGGGGCTCCAAGCAGGCTGCAGAGGGACTGCTGGCAAAGGGCTGCAGGGACAGGCCGAGGGCAATGGCTGCAAACTAGAGCAGAGCAGCTTGAGATTGGCTGTGAGGAACAAGTTGTGCAGCAGGAGGCTGCTGGAAGCCTGCAGCAGGTTGCCCAGGGAGGTGGTTGGGGCCCATGGCTGGAGATAGTGAAGGTGAGGCTGGAGAGGGCTGTGGGCAGCCTGCTCTGGTGGAGGATGTCCCTGCTGAGTGCAGGGGTTGGACTGGGTGAGCTCTGGAGCTCCTTTCTGACCCAGAGCAGTCTGTGACTCTGTGATGTCACACTGCAGCCACTTTGGTGCCCCAGGCCTTGCTGGCATGCTGGGCTGGGCACTGTCAATGCCTGCAGCACGAAGGATGCTTGCCTGTGGGGATAAAGTGTCTGCTAGACACAGATGCAAATGAGAAGACTGAGTGGCTCACCTGCTGATCCCCAGCTCTAGGAGTTCATTTCCAAGCACAATTCAAAAGCAGAGGTCTAAAGATGAAGACATTTGTGCAGGCTACAAACAGATCACAGAACCACAGAATGCTTTCAGCTGGCAAAGCCCCTCAAGATCCTCCAGCCCAACCAGGCTCTAACTCTGCCAGGGCTGGGGCTGAGCCATGGCCCTCAGCACCACAGCTCTGCCTCTGTCAAACACCTCCCTGGGCAGCCTCTGACAGGCTCTGAGAACCCTTTCAGCCAAGAAGGTTCTTCCAATCTCCAATCTAAACCTCCCATGGGACACCCTGAGGCCATTCCCTCTGCTCCTGTCACTTGTTCCCAGGGAGCAGAGCCCAACCCCCACCTGGCTGCAGCCTCCTCTCAGGGAGCTGCAGAGAGCAATGAGCTCTGCCCTCAGCCTCCTCTTCTCCACACTAACCACCCCCAGCTCCCTCAGCTGCTCCTCCCCAGCCCTCTGCTCCAGACCCTTCCACACCTTCCTTGCCCTTCTCTGGGCCCTCTCCAGCCCCTCCATGTCCTTCTCAGAGTCAGTGCCCAGAACTGAGCCCAGCACTCCAGCTGTGGCCTCCCCAGTGCTGAGTGCAGGAGGACAATCCCTGCCCTGCTCCTGCTGCCCACACCATTGCTGACCCAGGCCAGGCTGCTGGTGCCCTCCTTGCCCAGCTGGGCACAGCCTGGCTCACCTTCCCCCAGCTCTCCACCAGCACCCCCAGGTCTGTCTCTGCTGGGCACTTTCCAGCCACTCTGCCCCCAGCCTGGAGCCTTGCTGGGGTTGTTGTGCCCCAAGTGCAGGACCCAGCCCTTGGCCTTGTTGGATCTCATCCCATTGGCCTCAGCCCATGGATGCAGCCTGGGCAGGTCCCTCTGCAGAGCCTTCCTGCCCCCAGCAGCTCCACACTCCCTCCCTTTTCAGTGCTACCTGCAAACTGGCTGAGGGTGCCTGGAGCCCCTCACCCAGATCATGGATAGAGACATTAAAGAGAGCTGTGCCCAGCACTCAGCCCTGGGGAGCCCCACTTGTGCCTGGCTGCCAACTGGACTTCACTCCCCAGCTTGGGGCACTGCACCTCACCCCTTGGGGCTGCCTTCCAGCCCTCACATCCCAACCCAGCACTGCAGGTGTGGCCTCCCCAGCACTGAGTGCAGGGAGGTGATTGCTGCTCTTGTGTGCACAGGGAAGTCCATGCCAGGACTTTTTGTGTGCATAATCTTTAAAATCTCTTCTCAATCCCATTTCTGAGCAGTGTATTAAAAGAACAGGAGCTCTGCAATGCAAAATTATCCAAACACACCAAAGAGGAGAATTACAGTTGCCAGGCAACCTTAGATAACCTTCTGCAGATGCACTGCAGACCTCAGAGCTGCATTTCAGTATCTGCAGGGGACCCTACAGGCAGGCTGGGGAGGGACTGTTCAAAAGGGTCTCTGGAGATAGGCTGAGGGCAATGGCTTGAAAGTGGAGCAGGGCAGAGTTAGGTTGGACCTGAGGAGGAAGTTGTGCAGAAGGAGAGTGGTGAGACACTGGCACAGGCTGCCCAGGGCTGTGCTTGAGGCCCTGTCCCTGCAGACATTCAAGCTGAGCCTTGCTGTGTCCCTGTGCAGCCTGCTCCAGCTGGAGCTGTCCCTGCTGAGTGCAGGGGGGGGGCCAAGATGCCCTTGGAGGGTCCCTGCCAAGCCGATGCCAGCTGTGACTCTGTGGGCTAACCTGCCAGGCTCCAGTTGAACCCTGCTGCAGGCAGTCCCAAGGCAAGGAGTGGGGTGAGGCAGGCTGGGGGCTGCCCAGGCTCGCTCATGGTGCAGAAGCTTGAAGGTGCAGAGAGAAGGAAAGGAAAGCCTGGAGGTGTAGGCAGTGCCTCTAGAGGGAAGCCTCTGCAGCAGTGGGCAAGGTGTGCCAGCAACTTGGTTGGTCACTCCCTGTGCTCCCTGCAGTCTGAGGCACCAGGGGTCTGCTCTGCCTGTGCCAGCAAGGCTCAGCACTTGGGCAACTCAGGTGATGGGCACCAGAATTGGCGGAAATTCTTCCTTTTGAGGGTGGCAGAGCAGTGGGACAGGCTGGTCAGACAGCTTGTGGAGTCTCCATCTCTGGAGGCATTCCAGAGTCTGGAGAAGAGGAGGCTGAGGGCAGAGCTCACTGCTCTCTGCAGCTCCCTGAGAGGAGGCTGCAGCCAGCTGGGGGTTGGGCTCTGCTCCCTGGGAACAGGTGACAGGAGCAGAGCAAATGGGCTCAGGGTGTCCCATGGGAGGTTTAGGTTGGAGATGAGAAGAACCTTCTTGGCTGAAAGGCCTCTCAGAGCCTGGCAGAGGCTGCCCAGGGAGGTGGTTGCATGCCCATGGCTGGAGGTGTTTGACAGAGGCAGAGCTGTGGTGCTGAGGGGTTCAGCCCCAGCCCTGGCAGAGTCAGAGAAAGGCTGGGCTGGAGGATTTCCCCCTGCAGCAAGTCTCTGTCACAGGGGTTACTTCTCTGCACAAGGTTCACCTCCTCACAACCCCCAGGCTCTGCCAGCTGCTGTCTTTGCTCTCATCAAACAGCCCAGATGTGAGGGTGCAGAGCAGTGGCACAGGCTGGCCGGAGAGGCTGTGGAGTCTCCATCCCTGCAGGCATTCCAGGCCCACCTGGATGTGTCCCTGTGTGAATGCCTCTGGCTGAGCCTGCTCTAGCAGGGGGCTTGGACTGGATGATGTCCAGAGGGCCACTCTGTGATACCCTCATGCCTCTGTTCTCTGCTCTCAGAAGGTGTTCCTGGGATGGCAATTACCACCCCATCAGCACTGCTTACTGCTCTTTGAGACTTGCACAGCAGTCACTAGGCTTGCACAGGAGCCTCCAAAATATCACAGTCATAGAATCACAGAATGGGAAGGTTGGAAGGGACCTCAAGGATCATCCAGTTCCAACCCCCTGCCATAGACAGGGACACCTCCCACTAGTACAGGTNTTGCCCTGCTGCCCACACTGCTCTTGCTGCAGCCCAGCACACAGTTGCTGTCTGGGCTGCACTCACACTGCAGCCTCATCTGGAGCTTTTCATCACCCCAGACCCCCAGGGCCTGTTCCTCAGGGCTGCTCTCAGCCATTCCCCATCCAGCCTGGAGCTGTGCTTGGGATTGTGCCTACCCAGGTGCAGGACCTTACACTTGGCCTTGTTGAGTTATATAGTATTATTTAGTAATAAATACTACCAAAAAAACCAAACCAAACCAAACAAACAACAACAAAAAAAAAAACCCCACACAAAAAAACCCAAAAAACACACCAAAAAAAACCCAAACCACCACAAAACAAAACAAAACACCCCACAAAGAAATTAATAAATTCCTATTCACTGCCCACTGAATAAATCAGGAGAGACTGAATGAAGAAGACAAATTACTCAGCAGCAGCCTTTCAACAAGCCCCTTATTATTCTGGGCAGTGAATGAAACAGAGACAGCATGGGAGAGAAAACAAACAGAGCCAGAGCCAAGCCCAGGGCAGCCAAGGCAGGAGGGAGCAGGCAACTTGTACTCAGTCAGGGAGTGCTGCCAAGCAAGAAGGGTGCTGAGATGCCAAAGGCAGGGCTCTGCTGACAGCTGGCACAGGGAAGGGCACTGACTGAAAGCAGAGGAAAGGCTGCTGGACACTGCTGCCACTTGCCAGGCTGGAAAGGCTGCTGCACACTGCTGCTCCAGCACGCAGCAAGCAGCTGAAGTCACCTGTGGGTTCCCAGCAGTGGGTGAACTTGTGAGCAGTGCTCAGCAGGCTGCTTGCTGCTCTCTTTGCTGTCCTGAGAGGGAGGGAGGAGCAGGGCACTGACTGTCCCCTGGCACAGGGCACTGGGGAGGCCACAGCTGCAGTGCTGCCTTCGGTTCTGGGCACTGACTCTGAGAAGGACATGGAGGGGCTGAAGTGGCTCCAGAGAAGGGCGAAGAAGGTGTGGAAGGGTCTGGAGCAGAGGGCTGGGGAGGAGCAGCTGAGGGAGCTGGGGGTGGTTAGCGTGGAGAAGAGGAGGCTGAGGGCAGAGCTCATTGCTCTCTGCAGCTCCCTGAGAGGAGGCTGCAGCCAGTTGGGGGTTGGGCGCTGCTCCCTGGGAACAAGTGACAGGAGCAGAGGAAATGGCCTCAGGGTGTCCCAGAGGAGGTTTAGGTTGGAGAGGAGAAGAACCTTAAATGAAAGGGTTCTCAAAGGCTGGCAGAGGCTGCCCAGGGAGGTGGCTGAATGCCCATGGCTGGAGGTGTTAAGCAGTGTGTGGAGATGGTGCTTCAGGACACAGCTGCCTGGTCAGGGCATTGAGTTACTGCTGGCCTCAGTGATCTTGGTGTGAGCCACTCTATGAAGATGGGTTTGAACTGGCAGAGGGGGAGATTGAAACTGGATGTTAGGAGGAAGTTCTTGACAGTGAGGGTGGTGAGACACTGGCACAGGTTGAGGGTGAGGAGACACTGGCACAGGTTGAGGGTGAGGAGACACTGGCACAGGTTGCCCAGGGAGGTTGTGGAGCACAGAATCACCCAATGTGATCTTTGATCACGTTGGGTTCTTCTGTGCTCCACAACCTCCCTGGAGGTGTTCAAGGCCAGGTTGGAGGAGGCCTTGAGTGCCCTGTACTAGTGGGAGGTGTCCCTGCCTATGGCAGGGGGTTGGAACTGGCTGATCCTTGAGGTCCCTTCCAACCTTCCCATTCTATGATTCTAAGATGTCAGCAAACCTATCCTGATTGCAGCAGTAATTTGTGTGAGCATCTCATCTGGACAGGCCACTGCCAGCTAAACATGCAGCAAGTGCCTCCCTGATTTGAACTGATGGATCCTGTCCAGATCTGAACAGCAGCACTGTTTTGTTCTTCCCATCTCGGATCTGCCTTTCTAGCTCCACCTAGCACGGTCTGGGAGCTCAGATTACAAGGTCAGCATCCTCACTAGGTCTCCACGGCTGTAATTAACTACAATCAAATCATTAGCAGGTTGCCCCGGGGAGGTGGTAGAAGCCTCACCCCGGAGGTGTTTAAGGCCAGGCTGGATGTGGCTCTGGGCAGCCTGACCTAGTGTGAGGTGTCCCTGCCCATGGCAGGGGGGTTGGAGCTGGATGCTCCTTGAGGTCACTTCCAGCCCTGCCAGTTGTGTGATGCTGTGAAACAGTAGCTTCAGAGAGGAGGAAGTGAGAACATCTCTGCAAACCTGTAGTCTCTGCATCCTTTTGTAGGCATGCACTAAGCAGTCTCTCCCAAGAGCTGCTGGGACAGTCCTGCAGCAGTCCTGGAAGAAAGCTGGGGAGGGACTTTTTAGGCTGTCAGGTAGTGATAGGACTGGGGGGGAATGGAGCAAAACTAGGAGTGGGGAGATTCAGGTTGGATGTTAGGAAGAAGTTCTTGACCATGAGGGTGGTGAGAGACTGGCACAGGCTGCCCAGGGAGGTGGTGGAAGCCTCATCCCTGGAGGTGTTTAAGGCCAGGCTGGATGTGGCTGTGTGCAACCTGATCTAGTGTGAGGTGTCCCTGCCCATGGCAGGGGGGTTGGAGCTGGATGATCCCTGAGGTCCCTTTTAACCCTGACAACTGTGTGATTCTGTGATGATGCATATAAGGAGGAATAAAATTTGGCAGTGAGGTCCCTTAGCTTGAGCAGGGTCAGGGTGAAAAGCATTAGAAACTGAATTTTGTCCTTAAAAGAAGAGGCTTTGTGCCCTCCTTGTGACTTAAGAGGGAAGAAGCACTGAAAAAAAATGGCACTGGTTGTGTGGTTGCTTCCAGTGGGACTCTGCTGCAAGCATTTATTAGCCAAATTAGGCAGATGCAATTTAAATGCTGCTTCCCTTGCCTCATTAACATGTTAATGAATACACACCCAGCAAGTGGGCCTAAAAATACAGCAGAGATTTGCATGTCTGATTATCTCTGTGGAGTTTTGCAACTGAGACAATTTGAAAGGAGAAGAAGGTTGGAAAAGTACAGGCCATAAACCCCAAACCCTTCCTCTTGTGGCAAGGCCTGTGCAAAAATTACAGCCCAGAGAGGTTCCTCAATCAGAGGGCTGTTGGGTGTCTCCTGTAAGCTAACCTCCAAACCTCTTTCTAAATGAAGAGGGCTTGCTCCTGGAGCTATCTTCAAAGCAGCAATGCCCTCAGCTTTCACAGCAGCAACCCAACAAAGGTGCCTTAACCAAAAGTGCTGCCAGGGAGCTCCTCCTGATCAAGGGGAAACTTAAGGCTTCGAGGCACTGGCTCAGGGAGTAACTGCAGAGTTAGGGGGAAGGAGGAAGGGGAGAGAAGGAGGAGGGAGGAGGAAGGGGAGAGAAGGAGGAGGAAGGGGAGAGAAGGAGGAGGGAGGAGGAAGGGGAGAGAAGGAGGAGGGAGGAAGGGAAGAGAAAAGAAGGAAAATAAAATACGCCCCTCCCTGGGGGTGTTGAGGGCCAGGCTGGATGAGGCTTTGAGCACCCTGTGCTGGTGGGAGGTGTCCCTGCCCGTGGCAGGGGGTTGGATGATGTTGAAGGTCCCTCCCAAGCCATTCCATGCCACCCAGGGTGTATGCCACCCTGGTGGGAGCCTGCTCTAGAGCACCCAAGCAGGATGAGCAGCCAGACACAACATTCTTAAGGCACCTGGCAGAAGTCTCCTGCTCGCTGCCCTCTCTTCTTATGGGGGACTTCAACTTTCCTGATGCCTGCTGGGAATTCAACACAGCAGACAGGGAGCAGAGCCAGAGGTTCCTGGAGTGTGTGGAGGAGAACTTCCTGACACAGCTGGTGAGGGAGCCATCTAGGGAAGGTGCCCTTCTGTCCCTGCAGGGGCACAGGAGGGCACCCTTCAAAGAGGCAGAGCTGTGGTGCCGGGGGCCGTGGTTCAGCGCCGGCTTCCGTAGCGTCAGAGAACAGTTGGAGCTGATGAGCTTAAAGGGCTTTGCCAACCCAATCCACTCTGTGTCCCTAGGTGCCACTGCCAGTGGCACAAACTGGGAGGTGCCCCAGGTCTGCAGCAGGATGTTCCAGGTGCTGACAGCTCCCTTTCCGTGCAGGCAGCTCACAACACATCAGCACTAACCCTCGGCTGCCGCCTGCCAAGCACAGCTGCAGCCACCAGCATGCTCCAGCAGTTACTGCTGAAATCCCTCTGCCAGGGATCCTGGGCAAGGAGGAAAGGAAGGTTCCTGTTTAAAGTTTAAAGCAAGAGCTCTTAGAGCAGCTTTGCATGCTCAGCCAAGGCTGGGTGGGGAATGGCTGAGAGCAGCCCTGAGGAACAGGCCCTGGGGGTCTGGGGTGATGAAAAGCTCAAGATGAGGCTGCAGTGCGAGTGCAGCCCAGACAGCAACTGTGTGCTGGGCTGCAGCAAGAGCAGTGTGGGCAGCAGGGCAAGGGAGGGGATTGTGCCCCTTTGCTCTGCTCTCCTCAGACCCCACCTGCAGTCCTGTGTGCAGTTCTGGAGCCCCCAGCACAGGAAGTGCTGTGTACCCTGAGGGTTGGGGTCACCAGAATGTTGTGTATTGTGAACTTTGGGGTCACCAGATGTTGGGGTCACCAGACGATGGGGACTTGAACGCACGCACCAGGGCCGCTAGGAACGGGGTGAAGGATGAGGTGAGATGAGACACCCATCAGTACCAATATGGTACACCCAAGATCACCCCTTGAGTGCAGANGAGCACAGAATCACTCAATGTGATCTTTGATCACGTTGGGTGATTCTGTGCTCCACAACCTCCCTGGAAGTGTTCAAGGCCAGGTTGGAGGAGGCCTTGAGTGACCTGTACTAGTGGGAGGTGTCCCTGCCTATGGCAGGGGGTTGGAACTAGATGATCCTTGAGGTCCCTTCCAACCTTAACCATTCTATGATACTATGGTGACTCTACCACCTCCCTGGGCAGCCTGTTCCCATCCCTGACCATCCCTGCAGCAAAGACATTTTTCATAATCATAGAATCCTAGGATGGCTCAGGCTGGAAGGGACCTCTGAAATCATAGAATCATAGAATGGGAAGGTTGGAAGGGACCTCAAGGATCAGCCAGTTCCAAAGATTGGGGCACAGGAGACCAAGCCCCTCCTTACTCCATCCTCCTTTCAGGAAGCTGCAGAGAGCAATGAAGTCTCCCCTCAGCCTCCCTCTCCCCAGTCCCCTCAGCCCTGTTATCCAGACCCTTCCCCAGCTTCCTTGCCCTTTTCTGGACCTGCTCCAGCCCCTCCATGTCCTTCTTGGAGTGAGGACCCCAACACTGAACCCACTGAAGTCTCCAGTGCTAAGTCCAAGAGGACAATCACTCCTCTGCTCCTGCTGGCCACATCATTGCTGAGCCAGGGCAGGATGCTGGTGGCCTTCTTGCCCACTTGGGCATGCCCTGGTTCATCATATCAAATCTACAGAGTGGCAAAGCCATAATTCAGGGGAGTGAGTGCCAGGTTGGAAAGGACCCCAAGGATCATCTCAGTTTAATGCTCTTTTCTCCCTACTACATTACACTCACAAATCCCAACAGCCACAAAGGAGTCAAATCATTCCTCTTCCCACTCCCCAAACTTCACTTTGCTTTCAGGAGAAAGTGACAGCAATGGAACTGTCACAGCAAAGGGCTGCAGAGTGCCAGGCAGAGGATTAGGTGAAGTCAGAGCTGTGCCCCAGCCCACTCGGTGCCCGGCACCTGCTGCCCTCTCTGCACTGCCTTATGTAACTGCTCTCTCCAGCTCAGAAATATCCAAGGTGAACAAAAACCTCGAGTGATTACACTCAGCTTGGCCACAAAGGTGGTTTTTTCCCCCCCACTAACTTAGTGGATTTGATATTTTTAATCACATGAAAGCACTAAGCCTGCTGGGGTGGAGCTGATGGATTTGGATCCTGACTGCCTGGCGCCTGCCCGGTCCAGACACAAATGACCCTCCTGACAGCTGCAGAGGCTGAAAGGGATTAAGGTTGGCAAAGCAAAAGCAGTTTGGTGCTTGGGTTTGCTTCCCCTTTGCAGGCCTGGCTGCCCCTGCTTTGATCCAGGCACCTAGGATGGCTTTTAGTCTCCCTAAGCATGGCTTGGCCCATGCGGAATTCCTGTCCAGGCTGTGCTCTGACTTTTCAGCACAGCTCCCACACCACAGCATCACACAGCTGCCAGGGCTGGAAGGGACCTCAAGGACCATCCAGCTCCAACCCCCTCCCTGGGCAGGAACACCTCACATGAGATCAGGTTGCTCAGAGCCACATCCGTCCTGGCATTAAAAACCTCCAGGGATGAGGCTTCCACCACCTCCCTGGGCAGCCTGTGCCAGTCTCTCACCACCTTCATGCTGAAGAAGGGCTGCAGGGCCATGAGAGATTCATGGAATGGACTGGAATGGACCTTAAAGATCACCTAGATCCAACCCCTGTCATGCCAGAGACACCTTCTGCTAGCCCAGGTTGCTCAAGGCCCCTGCAGGCAGGAGGCAGCCACAGCCTCCCTGGGCAGCCTGTGCCAGGCTCTCACCACCCTCACACTGCAGAACTTCTCCCTCAGCTCCACTCTAACCCTGCTCTGCCTCAGCTCCAAACCATTCCCCCTTGGCCTGGCTCAGACACCCTCAGCAAAAGTCTCTCTGCAGCCTTCCTGCAGGATCCCTTCAGGCACTGGCAGCAGCTCT
>WBNM01017201.1:283143-293742 GCA_013399055.1 Ramphastos sulfuratus | reverse complement strand
CTCCACTGTCCTTGATATGCCTATGGACAGGGCCAAGGATAAGTTACTCCACTACCTTTCTGGGGATGGAGGTGAGGCTGACAGGTCTAGAGTTACCTGGGTCCTCTTTCTTACTTTTTTTGAAGATTGAAGCGATGTTAGCACTCCTCCAGTTCCCAGGTACCTCTCCTGTCCACCATGACTTACTGAAGATGGTGGAGACTGGTGTGGCAATGACCTGTGCCAGCTCCCTCAACACCCATGGGTGCATGCCATCAGGACCCATGGACTTTTGGGTGTCCAGATTACAATATGTGTGTGTGTACCATCTATTCACAATAGATCCTTCCAGTTAGAACTGAGACACTGGAGCAAGTTACCCAGAGAGGCAGTAGGTGTTCCATCCCTGAAAACATTCAAGGTCAGGTTGAATGGGGCTCAAAACAACCTAATCTAGGTGAAGATATCCTTACTCATTGCAGAGGGGTTGGACTAGATGGCTTTCAAAGATGTCTTCCAACCCAAACTATTCTAGGAGTCTATGAATTATTCTGTGATTCTTTGATTATCTAAGTACCTTGTCCCTGCTACTCCATTTTCTCTTCAACTATCCAAAACTTAATAAATGACAAAAGCTCAAGAAACAACCTTAAAATTCTTGTTTGGGAAAAAAACATGTCTTTGGAAATACTTATTTTTGATTTAAAAATTTCTTCAACTGCAATGGAGTGCTGTTGGCCTAAAAGTTGTATTTCTGCAAAGACACTGAGAGTTTCCATGCCTACTGGCAACCACACTTGAGAAAAACAGGGGACCCAAAAAACCCCAGGAGAATTTCTCTTGTGATGAAGGCTTTTGGTATGCGGTAGAGTTCCTTTTCACCTCTGAAACTGCACACTACATGCTAATTAGAGCTGTTAATTAAATGCATTTTGTTAAAACATGTTGCATTCAAGCTGAAGGTCTTTGTAAAGAATTGTCTGTTTCATTGACACTTTTCTTGGAGAGATTTTTGAGGTTCAAAACTCTGGTCAGGGAGAGTATTCAAGGAGAAGCTGAGGCTCAGGTTTCTGTTAGATAATACAGAAGAGTCATTAATATTTTTACAAAATATTTGAAAACATTTTTATTTTCCTCTCTTTTTTTCCCCCCCCTTCTTTCTAACGTGTAGGGGAAATAACATTCAAACCTCAATAATTGTGGTAAAATGGAATTAGCGTCCTGTGGACAATTCCTGTAATAAAGATAACAAAGTTATGCTAAGTCCAGTTCCTCCCTGTTGAAGGACAGCAATTCATTTATGCAGCCTAACCAAGCGCCCAAAGTGTTTCATGCATTGCAAATAATTATGGGCACATCTTGGTGGTCATATTGAATTCAACGGCAATTTTCCCACAGATTTTATCAGGAACAGATTTTTATCCCTATATGCTTTAATTGTATAACTCAGTTTCTGTTATTGCTTAAGACTGCCTGGTCTGTGCCAGCATGTAAAATTCTGATGAAGTTTTATGTTAGTGGCTGCTGCTAACTGTTCTTAATTATTTGATAAAAATCTGAGGCCTGAATTTCATAGACGTGCAGCTTCTCTTATTCTAATTCTAATCGCTGGTAATTTGGACACTTTGTCCATCTGTAAATCAGGCCTTTAAAGGACGTTCCTGATCCCAGTGTCTCTAATGGATGCAGGTCCATACTTCCAAGGCTGAACCTTTTCTTTAGTTAACAAATTAAGCACAGCTGGTTTAAAAAAAAAAAAAAATATCCAAGTTGTCTTTTCTGGGCTGAGTGAAATTACAGTGTTTGTCCTTTTTTTGGGTGGAGGAGCCTCAAAATTGAGAAAAATATCACAGAATGTATCATAAAGCTAGATATTCTGATGCAGGAGCATTGAGCACAGCCTTGATGCTAGTATATGATGGGGAACTTCGTAGACAGCAGAAATCCTTGATGCTCCCCATTGCCAGGAGACACACACCTGGGATGTCTACCCTTGAAATTTTCAGTTGTTCAGCACCATGCTGATATACTTTAGGGAAAGCCTGTGTCCAAACATTTGATTTAAATCAGGATTCATCCTAAGACATCTCAAAACATATTTGTTGAGATATTTGTGTTTAATTTCTGTTTCTCTAGTACTATCTTTTTGGTTCTTCTGTTTTCTTCTTTCCTTTTGGGGAAAGGGGATTTTCTGTTAGCACCACAAGGACTATCAGGTGATACACACAGCTCCACCAGTACTCAGTAGATCTAAAAGGTTAAAATAGCAGCTGCTGCTGCCTTCTTGGAGATTTCAGTATCCTACCTCATTGCTGCTTTATAGCATGTATGAATTGGGCACATCTAAGGATATCCATAGAAGTAGGTTCACAGGAAGCTAGTCCTCCCAGGACTGTGTATTCTTGGTCAAGTATATGGCTGAATGAAATACTTTGGCAGTATAGATTTTGTCTCACCTTTGCAAGTTCAAATAACAGGATTTTCTCTCACGGGGGGAAGATGGTAACTGTGATGGTTTGGGAGTTCCCTGCCTCCCTACACTTTGTAAAATCACCCAGACTAGACTCAGCCGGCTGGAAGTTAAGGTCTGAAGCTCTATTTACAGCTTAGCACAATATACAAGCAGAGATATACACAATAGACAGGAATATTTACAGAAATATGCAAGTTAAAGGTAATACAGAAACACAATACCCCTCCCAGAAATCAGAGTTCCCAGGAGGGGCTCCCAACCACCCTTCCACCTTCTTTCCACCCCTCTACCTTACCCCAGGGTCTGCCTTATGCACAAGGTGAGTTTGGAGGATCGGCCAAGGGGATTAGAAGGAAAGTGGTTAGTGAGGTTACTCAGCAGAGAGGCCAAGACCAAAACCAGATAGAGAGCCTGAGACTCTCCAAGAGAGTGTCTTATCTATGTTTGTGTTCTTGTTCCTATACATCTCAGCAAGCCTATGAGTGAAGTAGACATCACCATTGTTTTCTTTTCACAGCCTGTAATATCATTTTCTCCATTAAAATATTCCAGTTAGCCTCAAACCAGCACAGTAACCTTGATTCAAGCTACCCTACTGAAGAGGTGCAGTAGCTGATCTGAGAAATCAGAAGAGAGGGTTTTAGTCTCTTTCCACTCGGAAATCACCCATGTAATCAGACCTCACATCTAGACTAGCAGCCTGCCTTGCCTTAGCTGTAATTGAATTAAAAAAAAAAAAAAAAAAGAAAAAAGAAAGAGGATTCTAGGATTCTCTGCATGCTAGAAACACAATTGTATCAAAGGTTTAGAGTGAAATGCAGGTATTTTTACTTTTGGGCTCTCAGACTGGGGAATCTAAAATACCTGGTAATCAGTCAGTCAATACTCAGAAGTTTCTGAAAATCAACCTTTGGAAATACCAGGGGAAAGCTCCCAAATTTAAGAATATTTCTATTAGAAATAGGTTCTCACTGGATAATTTTGGAACACTTTGCATGCCCTCTGTGCCCCTAAATGTTTTTAGAAGGTTTGAATGACCTTGAATACCTTTGCATTTGGGATCAGACACAAGACTGCTCCCAGCCTGACACCTTACCTACCACGTTACCAGCCTGCTGGGAATAATGGCTTTAAAATGGAAAGGTTTATGTCAGAAATGTTGACAGAACCCTAAACTGGAGTGATGTGGGTGTCAGGGAGGAGTGTGAGGTGGGAGCTATTCGAATTAGTCTTTCTCCTAATCCTTGGAAGGAACTGTAGAAAGGATTAATTTTCTGTATCATGTTTCATTCATTGAAAGCATTCAGAAGATAAAACCCATAAACAATGCAAGCACAGACATAATGTGGGCAAAAGGGTTAAAGGCTTGAAGAAGACTCAGTAATTCTCACAAATAGAGACCAGATGTTTGTTGACATTTTAAAAGCACAGTCTTGTCCACCCCTACTTACCTTTCTGATATTATGAGTTGTTCAATTGAGATCAAGGAGGCATTCCTGAAGAGGTAGTTACTTTTCCATGGTTTCTTCTGTTCATGCCATAAAATGCATGACTAAAAGAATAAGGACACATTAATAATGGCTAGAGCAGTTCTCATCTGGGATAAATTGGCATAGCTCCACAGAAGTCAATAGAGGAGCTCTGATCTACTGCAGATGAGCTTTTGTCCATCAGTGTGACTGCCTGTACCTAGTGACACCACAAGAGCCTTTACAGACTGTCATGTTGCTCAATATCATGTCTGCAAAAGGCTGTGCCAGGTCAAATGCTGCAGTGAAAGCTATGTCAATACAGAATCAGGCCTGCTGTATACATGGAAGTTTTGAAATCCCAGGAGGAAAGAGCTGAGCATCTAGGAATGATAAGAGAGATGGCAACAGCATTGGTCAGTAACTGCAAGACAAGTGACCAAGTGCATGTGTAAGCAACTAAGTGCATGTCTAAAAATCTTCAGCTGTAAGGAAAAAAGAAGGGATTATATGAAACTGAATGGCACCCAGGCAGAAGAAAAATCCATCTTATTTATTGTTTCATCTCACTTTAAAATCAGACAAAATTGAAGGATGGAAAGGAAACAGGAACCACGTTGCAGTGTTGCTGTAACAGAGAGGTCTCATCATGCCTATTCACAGAATCACAGTATCACAGAAAACATCTGGTTGGAAGAGACCTCAAAGATCATCCAGTCCAACCCCTGACCCAGTTTAGGGTCAATCCGAAATCATGTCCCTAAGCATCAGGTCCACATGTGGTCAAACATCTCCAGGGATGGTGACTCCACCACTGCCCTGGGTAGACCATTCCAATGTTTGATAACTCTCTCTGTGAAGAATATTTCTTAGCATCCATCCCGAACCTCCCCTGGTGCAGCTTGAAACCATATCCTCATCCTCTAGTTCTGTTGCTTGACACCAAGGAGAAGAGGTTGCTTCCTCCTCACTCCAACCTCCCTTCAGGTAGTTGTAGGTCTCTCCTCAGCCTCCTCTTCTCCAGAGTGAACAACCCCAGGTCCCTCAGACACTCTTTGTAGGCTGTGTTCTTCAGGCCCTTCTCCAGCCTCATTGCCATTCTCTGGACATGCTCCAGTACCTCAATGACCTTCTTGTAGCGAGGGGCCCAGATCTGAACACAGTGCTCAAGACGCGGCCTCACCAGTGCTGAGTTCAGGGGGATGATCACCTCCCTGTTCCTGCTGGCCACAGTGCTTCTAACACAAGCCAGAATGCCATTGGCTTTCATGGCCACCTGAGCACACTGCTGACTCATTTAATCAACTATCAACCAACATCCTCAGGTCCCTTTCCAAGTCACAGTTTTCCAACCACACATCCCCAGGTCAGTAGCTTACCATTGGGTTTTTGTGATCCAGGTGGAGGACCTGGAACTCGGCCTTATAAAACTGCATACAGTTAGCCTTGGCCCATTGGCCTGACCTGTCCAGGTCCTGCTGCAAAGCCTCCTACCCTCTAGCAAATCGACAGAGCCACCCAGCTTGGTGTCATCTGCAAATTTATTGAGAGTGCATTCAATCTCCTCATCCAGATCATTGATAAAGATATTAAAGAGAACAGGCCCCAGTACTGAATCAGTGGGGAACACCACTAGTAACTGGGTGCCAGCCAGTCTTAACTCCATTCACCATCACTCTTTGAGCATGGCCATCCAGCCAGTTTTTAATCCAATGCAGGATGCACTTATCCAAGCCTTGTCCTCTGAGTTTCTGAAGGAGAATGCTGTGGGAGACAGTGTCAAAGGCTTTGCTGAAGTCCAGGTAGACAATGTCCATAACACTTTCCTCATCCACTAGGCAGGTCACCTTATTGTAGGAGATCAGATTAGTTAAACAGGATTTGCCTTTTGTAAAGTCATGGTGACTAGGCCTGATTGTCTGGCTGTCTTCTAAGTGCCATGTGATGGCACTCAGGATGATCTGCTCCATGATCTTTCCTGGCACTGAGGTCAGACCAACAGGCCTGTAGTCCTGGCCCTTTTTGTAGATGGGCATCATATTTGCCAGCCTCCAGTCAAATGGGACTTCTCTGGTTAGCCAGGACTGTTGACAAATAATGGTGAGCAGCTTGGTGAGCACTTCTGCCAGCTCCTTAAGTACACTTGGGTGGATCCCATCTGATCCCAAAGACTCGTGCACATCTAAGTGGGACAACAGGTCATTGACTATATCCTTCTGGATATCCTTCTTCTCCTTCTGCTCTCCATTCCTGTCTTCCAGTCCCAGGGGCTGAACCCTCATGGAGCAACTGGCATCACTGACAAATAGTGAGGCAAAGTAGCCTTGCTGAGCCATTCAGCAGCCCGGCCTTTTCCTTGTCCTTGGTCACCAGGTTCCCTCCTTCATCCAGTAGTGGGTGGAGGTTCTCCTTAGCTCTTCTTTTACTGTTGACATACTTATAAAAGCTCTTTTTATTACCTTTAATGGCACTGGCCAGATTGAGTTTGTGTTGATCTTTGGCCTTTCTAATTTTCTCCCTATATATCCTTGCAAGAGTCTTGTACTCTTTCTGAGTTGCCTGCCATAGCCAGTAGACTTTCCTTTTCTTCCTGTGTTCTAGCCAAAGCTCTCTGGTTAGCCAAGCCAGTCTTCTGCCCTGCCAACTTGTCTTCTGATGCATAGGTACAGCTTGTTCCTGTACCTTGATGACTTCCTTCTTGAGGAATGTCCAGCCTTCCTGGACTCCTTTGTTCTATGGGACTGCCTCCCAATGGACACCACCAATACGTCTGCTAAATAAGTCAAAATTTGCCCTTCAGAAGTCCAAGGATGTAGTTCTATTGTCTCCTCTCCTAACTTCACTAGAATTGTAAATTACACCATCTCATGGTCACTCTGTCCAAGACATTAATCAACCTTTATATCTCCTACTAGTAGTGACCTATTCCCTGTTGGCTCATTTACCAGCTGTGTTACGAAGTTATCATACATGCCCTCCAAGAACCTTCAGACTGCTTCTAGTCTGTTGAGTTCTATTTCCAGCAGATACCTGGTAAGTTGAAGTCTTCCACAAGAAAAAAGTTTAGCAATTCTTAGACCTTTCCCACGCACCTATAAAACGCTTTGTAAACCTCCTTGTCTTGGTTGGGTGGTTTAAAGCAGACCCCCCCCCATCATGACATCTACCCTGTTGGCCTTTCCTATGATTCTTACCTACAAGCACCCTATCATCACTTTCATCAATGTGCTCAAGACAGTCAAGGCCCTCCCTGACATATGGGGCTACCCCACAGCCTCTCCTTCTGGACCTATCACTTCTGATGAGTCTGTAGCGATCCAAGACAGCACTCCAGCTATGGCATTCATCTCACCATGCTTCTGTCAGTGGAATAACACCATAATTTTCCTGCATTGGCATAGATACACTTCAGCTGGGCTGCCTTTTTGCGGGGTTAGGGTCTACTTCCTGCTTGATTACTCCCAGGCACTGACATGAATCCTGGCTCATCAATGGCCCTTGCATCTCCCTTATTCAGTCCAGTCTGATTCCTTCCCTGTCATGAGTCACTTCTGCATGCTCGTGAAGGCATGCTGAATTTGGCAGGCAAAACACAGACAGTCATATCACATTTGGTAAATCCTGTTGGCTCAGTTTAATCTGCATCCAAAAATATTGCCCGTGGGTGAATGGGGTGAGCAGTAGAGAGACATTTCAATGCTCAAAATGACTACTCATCACCACCATTATCTTGAGCATCCCAATTCATCCTGCTGTCCACTTCCTACTGTGGATCGATGGCCACTTTTCCTAGGGGAAGGAAATTATAACAGTGGCAAAGAGAGCCAANTCATGTTGAGCTTTTCATCAACCCAGACTCCCAGGTCCTTTTCCTCAGGGCTGCTCTCCAGCCATTCCCCACCCAGCCTGTATTTGTGCTTGGGATTGTGCCTACCCAGGTGCAGGACCTTACACTTGGCCTTGTTGAATTTCATGAGCCTTTTCTATTTGGATACTAAGCGCTTTGAGATCAGTGTGGCTGCTGGCTCTTTCCCACCACAGTAACCTGGAGCAGTGTGGCAATGAAGCTGTGGGGTAATTGTCCAAACCAAACCCCTAGGTTGCATGTATTGAAAATGCCTCTAACTAATGGCTAGAAATCTCTTTTAATCATCACAAGCTTCTCAAAAGTAATGACACGGTGGTGGGAGAGGGCAGGAGGAAATATCTTGATATCAAAACCAGAACATTATTCTGACAGGGTTTTGACTGGGGTGTTGTATCTCAGTCCTATGACTTTTCCTATGGAACATCTGTTTCAGAGAATTTGGCTCTTTGTCCACAGTTTGGCCGGCTTCTTACTTAGAAGATAAGATCAATATGACTTGAGAAAGAAGAGACTTAAGCTAGAGCTGGTAGTTTCTTAAAATAGTTCTATATAATTTGCTTAAATACTATATTATACTCATTATTTAATTATTATAATTTTATAATTTACTGTCTGCTTGGCTGACTTGATATCTGGGTATCTTTCATCTTCCTTCATTTCATTTTGTCCTGTTCACCCAAGTCTTTTTATTCTGCTTTGTTATTCCTTAGAAAGATACATCACATGACACCTATTTTAAAATAGGATAGAAAGGAGGACCCTGGGAATGACTGACCTGTCAGCCTCACCTCTTGCCTGGGAAGATTCATGGAACAGATGCTCCTAGAGGCTATACTAAGCACATGGAAGACAGGGAGGTGATTTGAGACAGCCAGCATGGCTTTACTAAGACCCAAGTCCTTCCTAAGCAAGCTATTGGCTTTCTACAATGGAGTGACTACATATGTGGCAAGGAAAGGGAAATGAATGGCATTTGTTTGGACTTCTACTTTGATACAGTTCCCCCCACCATGCTTCTCTCTGAGTCAGAGAGATATGGATTCAGTGGACAAGGAATTGACTGTATGGTTGATTCCAGAAGGTAGTGGCTTGTTGTCCACATGGAGATGGGTGAGAAGTGAGAGACCTCAGGAGTCTGTACTGATGATATAGACAGTGGGACTGAGTGCACCTTTAGCAAGTTTATAGATGACACCAAGCTGAGTGGTGCAGTCAATATGCCAGAGGGATGGGATGCCAACCAGAGGAACCTTGTTGGGCTGGACACATGGGCCCAGGTGAACCTCACGAGGTTCAACAAGTCCAGGCACAAGGTCCTGCTCCTATCAATACAGGCTGGAGGATGACATGATATAGAGAGCAGCAGCCCCAGTACCTGGGTGTACTGGTGAATGAAAAGCTGGACACAAGCCAGCAATGCACACTTGTGGCCCAGAAAACCATCCTGGGCTGCATCAAAAGAAGCATGAGCAGTAGTTTGAGGGAAGTGATTCAGCCGCTCTACTCTGCTCTGGTGATACCTCACCTGGTGTACTGTGTCCAGCTCTGGAGCCCTCACACAACAAGGACATGGACCTGTTGGAGAAGATTCAGAAGAGGGCCACAAAAATGATCAGAGAGAGGGCTGGAACAGCTCTCCTACAGAGACAGGCTGAGGGAGTTGGGGTTGTTGAGCCTGGAGAACGCTCTGAGGAAATTCTACAGCAGCCTTCTAGTACCTGAAGGGGGCCTACAAGAAAGCTGGGGAAGGACTGTTAACAAGGGCATGTAGCAATGGGACAAGGGGAATGATTTTAAACAAAAGCAGGACAGATTTAAATTGGACGTAAGGAAGTTGTTCTTATACTAGTATGAGGGTGGTAGAACACAGGAACAGTTTGTCCACAGAGGTAGTGCAGGCTGCATCCCTCGAGACATTCAAGGCTTTGAGCAACCTGATCTAGTTGGGGACGCCCCTGTTTGCTGCAGGGGGTTTGGACTAGATGACCTTTAAAGGTCCTTTCCAACCCAATGCATTCTATGATTCTGTGATCCTTTTTCTAAACTCTTTTGATTTACTGTCTCTTTTTATCCCATGTGATAATAACTAGTCAATGTATTAATCTGAGATTTTTCTTCCAAAGTTTTCTCTTTCCCTTTTCACCAAGTTAAATATATGTTGGACAATGGCCAAGTAATTTTCCGTATCAGCAACCTCTCTGCTTGCATGCAGTCAGAAGAAATGTGCCTCTTGTAAATTCTGCCTTTCTCTAAAATGCTGACTTCTTGTAGTCTGAAAAATCCCTAAACTTTCTATTTAAAATTAGCTGGTCAACCACATGCTGGCTTCCTGCTTTTGATTTCATTATTTTCATGCACCTTTGTTCAGCTTTCCCTACCACTGCTTAATACCACTTAATATCAATGTACTCTCATTCTGTATTTGCTCTCACTCAACCCAAAGGTGAATTCATAATGTCAGGTATCACAAAGATGAAGGGTGGTAAAATTTTATGCCAACTGATACAAATTCTTCCACCACCTTTGACACTAATCTTGGAAGCTATTGAGTATGGAATGGTGAGATAAAGTTAATGGATGATTTGTTTTACAGTGTTCTGTGGTGCATGGTTCCAGAGGCAGAATCAGGAGCTAACACCAGTGTAATGGTTTGAATCAGGACAAAAATGGGTCAAACCCAACCAGTGGATTAACCTGGCTATTTTCCCAACACAGAAGTGAGGAAAAAGTAACACTCAAAAAACTCTAGGTTGAGACAAAAAAAAACAACCAACCAATCAACCAAAAACCACAAACAAACAAACAACCCC
>WBNM01017201.1:243775-283108 GCA_013399055.1 Ramphastos sulfuratus | reverse complement strand
CCCCCCCAAAAAAAAAAAAAAGGAAGTGAGATAATAGTAGTTTACTGATCAAAAAGCCCAAATCAGAAAACTACTCCCCCATCCCTCCTTGTCCCACCTCCATTCCAGCAAAAAAACCCAATACCCAAGAACCTGGAACACAAAAGCATCAACCAGAACAGGAAACCTCCCATGTTGCAATCTGAAATTCAAGCCCCATAATACTTCCCTGCAGTTAGCACTTTAATTTTTTTTGATGCTGGCATAACTCTACGGTATGAATAACAGCAACAGGTTCAGCTCAATGTGTGACAACCAGTTTAATTTTAGAGACAGGTAAGTTGAGTGGCAAGTTCACAGAAGAAAAGTCCATATGTGGCCTCGAATTATGCTTCTGTAACTATAAGATGTTTGATACATTTAGATCAAGTTAGTTGTGTAGATCAAGGCAGAAAAAAAAGCAGAAACTTGCTCTGTGTGGTAGATTACTTCTTTTCAAACCTAAATCTCTCTTAGTCCACTAAACAGAACAAGGCACAGGACTGACCACAGTCCACAGTCTTCAACTGATAGTACATTCCTGGGTAGTATTTGGCCCATGCTAACTAGCACCTTCCCTAGGAATCCCCTACAAGGAGAGCTTCACAACTTGTAGCATGCAAGGAGACCTTGTTGTTTTATGGAGAAAGAAAGAAATGTCAGCCTTATGGAACTGTTCTTCAGCATTTGCTTGCAAGACCAGAGAAATGGATCATTATACAGATAGCAGGTAACATTGCTGTGCAATATATCCTCTTTGAGTCTGGTAGAGCTGGCACTGAACCAAATCCTGATTGCACTAAAGACTCTTTTAGAGCTCCACATAGAACAGACACAATTCCTTTGTGACTTGTGCAGTGAAAAAACCCCAAACCTGAAGTGAGCCATAGTTATCTGCACCATCTGATTTCATTCTTTGCAAATTAAATAAGTCCCAGCAAAGATAGATGTGAGCTAAGTTTGTGGTAGAGAGAAGAGGATATATAAAGGGTTAAAGCAAATCTACTGGGATGACATGGTTCAAACAGTCCTGTGTGCTCTGTTGTAGGTAATTTTTGATCATGCACAGCAATAAAGGAGACAGAAGGCATTAGTGGAAATCTAGTTGAAAACATGTGTAGTAGGAAGGAACTTTTGGCACATAACAGACAGCATGAAAAGGTCACACAAACTTGTGTAGGTGGTGGAAGACACCACAGGGACTAGCACCCACACAGAAGTATTGCAATGATATTTTTCACTAGACTCTAGTCTAGTGAAAACAAAGAGACAAAATCAGATAAAGGGGATTGACTGTTTCAGAAGATAAAAGCAAGTACAGAACAGAGGGAGAAAAAAGGACCAGGCACTAAGATGGGATTTGCAAGGTGTCTGTAAAATAAACAGGGACCATTCTTCAATGAAAAATCATCAATGGCCACAATGATAGATAAAGGATGTAGTAGGTTTGGCCTGGTGTTCCTTGGAGTCAAGCCAAAAAATCTGTTTCCCTGGGAATACAAAATTGGACCTCACAGTATCTTAAATGCACCATGTTAAAATATATATAAGGTATACAATGAAATATTCCTAGCCCTGTTCTCACAAAAGGTCTTTGGTTTTAATTTGCTATGAAGAGATTGATACACTTTGATCACTGATGTGTCAGTGATGGAGGCAGTACCTGAAAATGCAAGGCCCAGTATAAATAGAACTCGGTCCCAGTTTGTGTGCAATTATTTTTGATGGGATTAAACAGAAATAAAAATCTGATCCTTTATGTGCTCAAAGTCCACATTCATCCTTGTGTTGAGGTGACAAGTCC
This sequence comes from Ramphastos sulfuratus, assembly GCA_013399055.1. NCBI lineage: Eukaryota > Metazoa > Chordata > Aves > Piciformes > Ramphastidae > Ramphastos > Ramphastos sulfuratus. The sequence goes on along the minus strand of WBNM01017201.1, from coordinate 281,286 downwards.
TTGTGTTCAGGTGACAAGTCTTTCATATGTTACATAGATCTAGAGATGCCATGATACACAACATAGCTTCTACCCTGTTTGGTTCAGCTCCAGACTGACCCATGGGCAGGGCAGTACCTGTGGCATAAGGACTGATCTCAAAGCCTTCACCTTCTAGGAGCATTTGGCATATACCCCTCAGCGGCCTTGAGAATTTAGCACAAAATGTTCAGGGTTATGTTGCTGAGTGTTTTATTAGTACTTACCACCACTTTGAGGCAGCAGTAGGCTTATGGTCATCTGTCTTAGCATCTATTAATTCTAAAGAATGACTCTCTTCCTCAAGGCATCACCTAAGCACATTTCCAGTAAAAACTGAGTTCCTTAACTAACATGTACTGGGAACACTCCAATGCCTTCTATGGAGCTACCAGCCATATAGTCCAGCAGGGACTAACACCAGAGTGCTCTGAGTCCAAAGTGTTAATGGAGAAGGAAGTCCTGTAGCTATTGCAGAGGAAATGATATTAATAAAAGTATTTCAGAAAATTCTGGATTCCTTCCAGTCAGATGGATATTTTTATTATGTTTAAATACTCATGTCAAGGTCTCATTTACTGCAGACATTTTGGAGAGCAAAGGGCATTCCTGAATGTCATGTTTCATATTTTTCTGTACTGTCTCAGATACATTTGATTTCACTTCATCAAGGCAGACTTTATTCTCCACAAAAGAAGGTCTACCGTCACATTTCACAGCGCTGTTCTTTTTTATTTCCCCTTCGAAATAACAGTAGAAGTATTTACCTCCTTGTTAGAGAATTCTGAGGCAATATCAAGGACTACCTGGAGGAACAAGATGGTAACTACATTTGGCAGAAGGGACACTGAGACAGACAGTAATAATTTATTCATAATCACCCAATGATCAGCTCCTAAAGGAGAGCTGGGGTCATGATCCAAACATCTCAAGGTAATGATTCCAGTCCTGGGCTACATCAAGAGCAGCATGGCCAGCAGAGCAAGGGAAGGGTTTCTGCCCCTTTGCTCTCATCAGACCCCATCTGGAGCACTGTNTATGGCAGGGGGTTGGAACTAGATGATCTTTGAAGTCCCTTCCAACCTTACCATTCTATGACTCTATATGCTCCAATTTCAGAAGCACCCTTTCTTCCATAGCAGGATGAGACAGAAGAAATCACTCCTATTGTATGGGGGATTCCCAGCATTTCAGAATTTCTTGTGTTAGTTAGAATTTGTGATATTTCATGGAACAGAAAGTCTAGACTGTTTTAAGAGAAACACAGAAACACACTTATCAAAAGGGAGGGGACTAGCCTGAACTGCTTGGCACATGTTGAGACTCTGCTGGCCTAAGGTATGTAGTCCTGACCACTACACTTTGAAAAAAGCAATAAAACTTTTGGAGAACATCCAGAGGAGAGTAACACGAAGGAGAAGAGGTTTAAGAAAACATGACCTATAATGAAAAGTTGAAGGAATTGGGTTTGTTTAGTCTAGAAAAGCAGTGAAGGAAGGGAGGCATGATAAGAGCCTTCAAACATATAAGTTGGTTAGGTTTTGGGGGTTTTTGTGTGTGTTTGTGGTTTTTTTTTTTTTTTTCTTTTTTAAGAGGACAGCAATTAATTGTTCTCTGTGTCATTGCTGGTAGGACAAGAAGAAATAGACATAATTTGCAATGAGGGAAGTTTTAGTTTGATTGTCACGTAGTTCTTCTAACTCTGTGGACAGTAACAATGCAACCTTGATTTGCTGCAAAACCATTACCACTGAAGGTTTGCTAAATCACATGTTTGTCAAAGATGATCTAGAAATATTTGATGCTATATCAGAGCAAGTAATCAGGTTTGAAGTCCTTTTAAAGTCTCTCTTACCCTGCTGTAAAGTGTTTAATCTCGGTATTGCTTGCATTTTGTCATAGAAATCTATGTGTACTCTCATTCTAATTAATGAAGTGTACTTGCAAAATTCTGATATTAAAGGACAAACCAAAGAAAACGAATGAAAATAAAGCAAAAAACTCCAATCAAAGCAAAATGAGAAGGTCAAAGTAAATATTCTATTTCACCTTGGAGTTTTTTTGAAATGTTGCCAACAAGAATATTTTCACAGTTGACTGGCTCCCAAGAAACATTTTGATTTTGATAAATCAGACTTTTGTGCTAGAAACCTGTATAACCAAAAGAATATTAACCAACACTGTTGCATCAGGAGGACTGATGTGCCTCTAAAAGCTTGATGAGTTTCACTCTGGTTTTATACAAGGAATATATTTTTAGCAAAACTTCACTTCCCCCATGGTCAATTTGGGACTTAAAAGGGTGCAGTATTTCTTTCAGAACTTATGAAGGGCAGTTCTTGCAGGTGAGCACCTGTAGACAGATAAGGAGAGTCCACTCCTGCTGGTGTTTCAAAGCTGAAGATAATGAAAGCCTGGCAATAGCTGAGCATCTGAGGGGAGCTACAAAAGTCATTGTCTCTCTAAATGGGACTCAATGTATGAGGGGTGATTGAGTCTCTGATAAATTCTATATGCTTGGAAGTAAAAAACAAATCAAAATGAACCCAACTGATATGTTGTAAAGGATAAAAAGCTAATGATCTCTGTTTTCTAAGCCTGGCTGCAAGTTGTATAGAAGCTCATTTTGGGTCAGAGAAGTGCAGCTACTCAGTAATCTGTGGAGACATGTCATCCTATAATCACCTGGTATTTGTTTACAGCATTTCTCATTAAATTTCCTTCAATTAAGAAGCAGTTACTTTCAGTTTAAGGTCCTATGATCGTCACTGATACTTGATGAAAGTGAAAGCGACTCTAGTTTGCAGAACTGAATATGCTGCTCTTAAATCCACATATGCTGGCCTAGGGCTGAAAGATGGACTTAATGGACCAAGGCTTTCTATATGCATTCACATTCTCCGACTTCTGATGACACTGTCACTACAATCATGGAATGACCATGCCACAGTTCAGTTTCAGAGTATTTGTGATGTGCTAATGCACTTTGAGGTTGTATTTGTAGTGGTATCTGAGTTAGACCAGACCTTACTTGTCCTTAGAAATGGTCACTGTGGAGGTGTTACAGCCCAAGTGCTGATTCTTGTGTTTGGAGATGTTATCAGAGACATTCATGGGGAAGCATTGAGCGGTGCATGAGCAGCTCTAGTAACTCCCTAAGGAAAGTCACCAGAACTGTACTGCATGCTCCCTGCTACCAGTGGCACCACTGCAGGCAACTGGGCTGTTACTGTGACATGATTACACCCCATGCGCACGGCACATAGCTAATGGCAAGAGAAGTTGTGAGAAAAGTTGGTGAAATAGAACTGACCAAGAGAGCGCGGAGTGCAAAACTGATTTTTATAACAAAACTCTTAAGGAAATGCAAATTAAAGCTTTGGGCTCTTGTCATGTCCTGCCCAAGAACTCTAGCAACAGCAACTGAGATGGGCACACACAACTTATACAGAGATCTTTCTGGAAAAAAATATTTTTCTTCTTTTTAACTACGGTTAAAAAAACCCCTCAAGTGTGACTGAATGTTGGATGTAAAACCCCCAAAGCAAATAATTCATAATGAATGCCCTATCCCATTTTAATTCATTCTGTGTTGTCTCTATATGGCAGAATATCTAGAGGCCAAATACTGTTCTCCATAATGTTGGTGCAGTCCCATTGATACATTGATTTCAGGAGGTCACACTAGATTATCATAATGTCTCCTTTGGGCCATAAAAATCTATGAATACGAAAGCATGAGAGAGCAAGTTGAGGAGAATGCAGAAAACTTTGTATTTTTGTGTGGAAGAGAGAGGGGAGTATGAAGGACTGCAATATAATAGACATGGGATCTTTTGATCATGAATATGAACACTTCTGAGGTTAAAACCTGTTGAAAGCTGCTACTGCTTTATGGCTCTGGAGAAGCTTATGTGTAACCATGGAACCAAAAGTCTAGTNCCAACAGTTCCATGTCCTTCATTGACTTTCACAGGTCTCAAACTTAGCCCTCAGTCTTAACTTTCATAGCATCAAATTTTGTACTGTATGGTGCCTCCTGCATTAAATTTAACCCTCACCTCATCTCCTCTTTCAACACAACTCAGCTTTATCTGAATATCTGCTTTGAAACACAGCAAGAAGCAGTGACACCATTTAAAAAATCAGCTTTCAAAAGAGACCCACTCTAATAAAACGTTGACACTTTCTAAAAACAAATATTGCAGTGGGAGTCGACTGAATTTCCTCCACATATAAATACCCACATCCCCTCCCCAGGGAAAAGTTTTCCATAAACAGGCAACATTCTTTTGTTGTTGTGTTTTTAACAGTCTTGTACAGTATCTTGTCAAGATGTCATCAATACAATTGCTCTGACATTTTTAGTGCAGCATTTGGAAAGCAGATTGGGTTTTTCAGTCTGGCAAGCCAATATAAGTCAGTCTCCGATACTTAATTTCTCTATGAGATCCTTCACTTCTATTATAAACAGATCCAGCAGTTGGGAGATAAATTTCTTGGTAACAGTTTGGACTTTTTTATGAACCACCTGCAAGTTTTCTGCAAACAACATGTTTTATGGGAGCTCAAGGCAATGTTCACCCATCAAGACCTGACAGTAAGAAGTGGATGAATGAGGCCTTATCTCAGCCACACATGTAACCTTCTGTGTCCCCTGGCTTGACCTCCCTCTGCACTCATTTATGAAAATGATTCATCTTTAAAGAGCTTCCTCGTTCTGCCTGGAGGCTGTAGATCTTTCTGCACTGGACTTGTGTAGGCTGAGGTTATAAACTTCAGCATGGAAGGCATACAGAGGGGCTTAATTCTCAACATTAGGGGAAAAAAAAAAAAGAATGTGTACACTGTGTACATACTTAAAGAGATAGATTAAAATACAGACAAAAAATCTTTTTGTGATGTCTTGTTAGAATTCTGTTTAAGATCAATATATATGTATTTTTTAAATCTATTTTTTATTTATGTTTCTTGTTTTTGGGGTTTTTTTTGTTTGTTCGTTTTTTTCTGGAGAATAAGAAAGAGAAAAATAACAATATTTTAATCAGTATTACTTCTTGACTGTCAGATATTCACACAAGGATGTACCACAGAGTCAGCTGTTAAGGGGAGGAAAAAAAAAACTTTCTTGACAAAACAATCTCTTGTACTAATAGAAATAATAATTTTAGAAGTAATGAAAAAAGCATTCTAGCAGATTTTTCATAGCATTTACATTTTCGCAATGCCACATTTTATTCTCTTAGTCAAAAACTTCACAATGTCTCAAACTTGGTTCTGCCCTTTCACTGTTACTGGAAGTAAACTTCTGCTATTCTCAGCAAACCTGAACATCTCAGACTTAGTAGTAAAAATGACCTTCAGAAACTAAAAGGTGCTGTGAGCTTTTGTGTTATGTGTTCACGTTTCTTCAGGTAAAATACATTTCGTTTTGCTTGATCATCCATGCAGGTAAATGAACATCCTTCACCTATACAGGGAGATCATTTAAGTTTGAGATCATTTATTCAGCTGGGCAGAAGCTGGGTTGGAGCCTCATTTGTTCTATTTGGAGGTGAAACCTGTTCTTCAAGGCAAGTGCAAGCAAGAAGTCCCTCCAGTACAGATAGTCCCTGAGTGGTCTCTTTTGAACTGTTTATTTCTCGAGGTCTAGTAACATTTTCCCACCAGCTGCACAACAGAGAGACACAAAGTCCAAGAGAGTCTGTGAAAGCCCTAGAGCTTGTTCTTTCTCAGAAAGATGTGGGTGAGGACAGATTCAAACTGGTCATACTTATATGGATGGGGCTTCTCTGTGGGAAGACTTATCTTAAGGTTAGGCAATATGAACCCAGCATCCAATACTTTGTGTGTTGCTGAGTAAAATAAATCCCTGGAGATCTTGCTGAGTTGGTTGAAGGATATTGGATGTACACCTGAGAGCAAAACACTAGCATGGAATATCTCTGCTTTCACTGACTTTGTGTTCATAGGGATCATTGTCCTCTTCACAGACAGCTATTCCACAAAACAAGATAATTATGGTTATCTTTACAGCCTAGCGTCAAGGAGTTTTGCAAGGAGAAATAAAAAATATTATTATATATTATCTCCTTATCAGGAAATATGAACCCTAAAAATTCCTAGTTTATGTTAAAAAAGATTTTCTGGTATCATTTGGTATGGAAAAGAAGTTCCCCCATACAACCTCTGAAGCAATGCAATGAGCTAAACATGCCATTCTGGTGGAGTGTTTACTGTTCTAGCATAAATAGGACACACAGAACATCTGTGTGTGCTGCAGCACTTTCTAGCTCACCAAGTGTCACAAGCAATTGGAACACAAATCCCTCATTACCTGCTGATCGCCTAAAAACTCATTCTGACTCCCCATAAATGACTAAAATGTTGTATATCTTGGTTTAATTGTGATCACATTCATCAAATCCAATTGGAGAAGAGAAGGTTTCGAGGGGACCTTAGAGTAGCCTTCTAGTATCTGAAGGGGGCCTACAGAAAGGGCCTACAGAAAGACTATTTACAAGGTGTTGCAATGACAGGACAAGGGGCAATGGGTTTAAACTGGCAGAGGGAAGATTGAAACTGGATGTTAGGAGGAAGTTGTTTGCAGTGAGGGTGGTGAGACACTGGCACAGGTTGCCCAGGGAGGGTTTGGATGCTCCCTCCCTGGAGGTGTCCAAGGCTGGGTTGGACGAGGCCTTGAGTGACTTGTACTAGTGGGAGGTGTCCCTGCCTATGGCAGGGAGTTGGAACTAGATGATCTTTGAGGTCTCCTTCCAACCTTACCATTCTATGATTCTATGATTCTGATGAGAGCATTGCCCATTAGCTTGAAGAGCTTTGCTTTCTCTCTCTTTATAATCTCTCAGTGTATTTATCTAGTACACTTCTAACTGCTATAATCCTTTATTGCTGAGCATTTTTGGAGTCAGCAAGCTACGTTCAGACAAGTTATACTGATGTAGCACTAAAGACACCCGAAAAATAACTGATATGCCTGTGTTAGTGTGTAGGACCACAGTGATATGATCTGGAGTCCTGAAAATGCTATGGCCACATTAATGTCAACTCTATTCTGGTTTTCAGCAGAGCTGGGTCAACAGGATGTGGATACTACCTCTTTTGACACTTAGACCACTCTTTTGTCTACTATTTTGAAGTAAACTCTCTCTCTGATGATCCAGGTGGACCTTCTCTATATGTTGCCTAATCTACAGCCATGTTCCTAAACATAGAGTAATTGTGGTTATGCACATCCAGAATGTCCAAGTGAAGTAGTTTTCATACAACAGAAGTTATTTTGCCCACCTCTATAAATCACCAGAGAGCCAGTTTCTGCTGAAATCTGGTGAAGCTGAAGATACTTAGGTGGGGTTTGTTGCTAGGCTTCTTGTTTGGTATTTCTTTTTTTTTTTTTTTTCTTCAAAATCATTACTGAACATAAATCTCACCTTCTTCTTGACTGAGTCTGTAAATATCACCAGCTGACTCGGGAAGCCAGGTTTATTTACAGAACATCTTCATCAACACATAGCTTTGAGGGTTGGTAGTTAAACACAGAAGTCTTATGACTATGTTGATGGTACTTGATTGGGAGTATTTAATACGCTGAAGAGGAGGGAAAATTGAATGTATTTGATTTGACTAGCCCCTGTGAAGAGAGGAGTGTCAGCTGAGGGGAGGGAGGGACAGAGACAGACAACAGAGCTCTCATCTAAAAGATAATAAACAACACGCCTGAGGAGCAAGAAGGTTGCCAGCTTTAGCAGATCAAATGTATCTGAGTTGTGTTAAATAAACTGATTCAGAGAGGCAGCAGATGTTAAAGATCCTGGATACCAATGAATAAGGATTAATGCTTCTGTTATTTTCTTTTCTGTTCTAATCTATTCCAACTCTTCTGTCATTGGTGTGCTATCAAAGATCCGTATCTATCAAAGGACTTACATATCAGAGCTCTGAATTTAGTAGCTTCTAATTCTTAGGAGCTTTGTTGATACTGAGTTGCACAATTTAGGCAGGTAAGCTTATGCAGTATGTGGGGCATAAAGCACTTCTGAAAGGGTTTAGCATGTGGCAGCAGAAGGTAGAAGCCCAGTCTGATGGCAAGAAAGCCAAGGATAGATGTGAGACTTTGTGCTCTTTTCTTCTTAGGAATCCATGTGCCCAGCTCCAGATTAGAGGTAGATATGGTCTTTCATACAGGTTTCATGGCTTTCTTGTCAGTCTGTGAATTATGTCTCCAATAGCTAGTTGAAACACTCACTTCTTGGAGACTCTTTTTCAGATTTTCCCAGGCATAATAGAATTCAGATCTCTCACCTGAATGGAATAAAAGGAAAAATGAAGAGTCATTCTGTATTGTTTGGACATTTTATCTAAAGGTGGAGAAGAGAAGGTACTGATGATCAGAGCTGTGTCTTCATTTCCACCTTTGCTATCTTCTTAAGAGGCAAAACCCCTAGAATCAGCTCCAAAATTGGCTACTAGGGATAAGTGTGGCTCTGAAGTGTGGTCATTTCTAGACCACATGTACTGGATCAGCCAGGAGCAAGCTAGCTATTGAGATGACCTGCCCATGCAGGCTTTATTGAGGAAACAACAGAATGATTTCTATATTTTCTTGCCTCTAGATGCTGATTTCCTCACAGATATTGTCTAGGTTTGTGTCTGGGCAATGATTAGATCTGGAGCACTAAAGAACTGATAAATTTGTCAGTGATTTGCAGCACCGTAAGAAGCAGCCTTCTCTGATCCAGGATTGGGACAGTGTTGTTCAGTGGCTAATTCCAGTGCTTGCAAATCTACATGCAAAGAGCTTGTGGTGCCTTTGAATCACCTCTCATTTTCATGTTTCCCTCTAACAACCATCTCAGCAGTGTTTGACAGCAGCAGTGACATGGGAGAAAGGACATCAGCCACAGGGCCTTTTTCTGGGCACAGGGATATTTTTTGTCTGTTTCACATTTCACAGAATACCAGACTTGAACCTTGGGAATAAGCTGGGTGGCTGCTGAATGAGTTTCCTATGCCTGATTGCCACGCAGGCTGGGAGTTTTCACCCTATTTTGTTTAGATAGCTGCCTCTCAACTTTCTTATTTATTGGCATGCTGACAGCATGCCACTGGCAAGACAACTCCCTCCAGGAGTTCCCATCATTTGCAGAGCAGCTTCCTCCCTCTCCACCTACTGCAGCTATTAGGCACATTCAATATACACCCAAGCATGCATGCACAAAAATACCTAGGTGAACCCAAGGAGTAGCCAACTCTGAATACAAAGCAGGTCTCCAAATAATAATACCTGTGGAGCCTGAAGAGTTGCCTTCCTTGCCCAAAAGGCTTCTTAGAGGTGCTGGGAAGGGAGGCTTTTGAAACCTTGGGTTAAACCCTGCAGTGGAGATTTTAATTTTTGAGTGCCTCTACAGTGTTGGGGTGAACAATTTGGGATATCTGCAATAAGCCTGAAGCTAAGCTTCCTCTTCAGCTGTTAGATCCCATGGGAGGGGAGGTGTATGCCACTCAGACTTAATTTTTTACTAGCATCCTGACTCCCTGACTCCCCACCACCAAAGTGTTAATTTAGCCCCCAAAATGGGTAAGCCTGCAGGACCAAGGGATTGGGTAATGAGGCTCTTAGCCTGTGCGGGTGCAGGAATATTCTGGTGCAGGACAGGACTTGCTCCCTACATTAACTATCCTCAACACCAGCTGCTAGGAAGTGGTAGAACTCGGGGGATATTTTTCCCTCCAAGGCTTGTTCAAATGGAGGAGCTATTAGGTAGAGAACCAGACATTGTTTTCCAAGATAGAGGCACCCTGACTTTTCTTCCGTTTTGCAGGCAAACTTACAGTCATGGAGTCACCGGCAGGCTTGCCAAGTGCCAGAAGTAACAGGAATAAAAAACTGGGGATTTCCCAGCCAATTTTCACATAGTCAAGCATCCTAAATGATGTTGCTACTTATGAATCACTAAATATATTTCTTTGGAGTGGTTATTTGGATAGCTTATTTGCCCTGAGAGGTAAAGAGCTGAGAGAGACACCCCACTTCTTTTAGAGAATCTTCCCTGTGTCACCAACTGGAGCACAAGACATGTCTCTGCGAAGCTATTGCATCCTCCTGTCTCAGAGACAGCCAGCAAGCTTCCCAATTTTCTGTACTTTCCAGGCAGAAAATTTGAAAGCTAAACTGCCTTAAAATAGAAGTATTTAGCAATGTATTCATTTTCATATTACTGCTCTAAGTTGAAGAAAGTGCATTAAGAAGTGGATGATTTGGCTACTAGTGGCCATCACTTCATCTGCTGACTGAATAAGTCAACAATATGAAACAAATGCATTAAAAAAAAAGTTGTGTCAGCTATACAAGGATTCATCTACCTCTTCCTGACAGGGGCCAAGGATGAACACATGCTTGGGGAAAAGTAAAATAGCAAAATGAGACTTTCTTAAGAGAACTCTCCCAACATCTTGAGATTTGCATTTCAGTACCTTACGGAGCCAGAGGTAATGCCTTTGTGTTTAATAGCTCTTGAAGAATTTTTCTTTTATGAACTTGTCCAATCCTTTTTGAATCCATGTAAATTTGCAGCATCCACAACATCCTGTGGAAAGGAGTTCCACGGCTTGATTATACAATGTATAAAGAATCATTTCCCTTTGTTTGTTTTGAACTCGTCTCCTCTCTGCTTCATTTGATGTCCCCTTGCTCTTGTTTTGAAAGACAGAGAACAATTGCTCTCAATTTCCATGCCTTTTTGATTTCATACACCTTTGTCATCTACCTCTCATTCACAAACTGAACCTTAATGAGCAATCTAAGGTTATCACACTTACTCTTGATTGCTTAAAATTGTTCATCCCACCTAATAGGAATCCACGTTGGGTAAAGAGAAGCGCGAAGTCTTTTCAGAATGAGGAAGAGTAAAATGTCTGGGTGGATTCGTAGTATCAGTAACCATCACTATTTACAGGGAACAATCTTTGATCTGTGGGAAATTCCTCTCAACCATTTGTCTGAGGATTTATGAAGGAGTTCCCTGTCTTGCAAGTATGCTGCAAAAGCAATCAGAGGATAACAGCACATCTAAATCTGCTTATCAAAACCACTATCAGGAAGAGATGACAAAAATATACTGTATGTTTACCGAAAGATCACTTCTCTTTGTTAACTTTTGGTTCAAATTATATAGCCAGTAGACACTTAACGTGTTATCTCCTTGAGATATCAGTGATACTGTATTACAACATTCAGAGCACTTTATACACTAGTGACAAGAAGCTGAGAGTTTCTCAACTGACATATAATTATCTAATGTGCTTGATGTGCCAAAATTTGCTACTTTACATGGATGAACTGAAAGCAGAGAAAGAGAAACAGAAAATACCTGAAGTATTTGGTAGGCAGAAGGAAAAGGTAATCCTCAAAGCAGAGTTTGGGTCTTAGAAAAGTATCTCTGGAAAATAATAAACATGAGAATCTTCTTTTAAGAATAGACTTGAGTTTAATTGAATCATAGAATCATTTACATTGGAAAAGACCTTTAAGATTGTGGAATCATTAAAATCAAGTCAATAAAATCACTGAAAGTACTCATCAGCCTTTATTAAGCATGAACCTAATTGTCTTGCCTGATAAAAGTCTGACTGGTTCACTTTGAGAAAACCAGTCCATTCATTCTAAGGTTCCCAATCTATAAAGAATTTCTTACAGCATAAGTTGAAACTGTCTAAACAAATGCAGGCTTTGGGGTCTTTGGAGGAGCTCTAAATAGAGAAGGGAACATATAAGATGTCCAGCTTTGGGGTCAGTTATTTGAGCAGTTTAGCTAATTGCTAGCCTGTGTGTTTGTGCAGTTGTGTTTGCAACATCAAATGATTGCGCATTCCTGCCTGCCTCATGTGATTTTCTCACAAGCTATCTCAATATGATGAATTGCCATCCTGAAAATTTAGCAAGATTCATAAGATAATTGAATGTTGTTTTTTTTTTTCCAGGTAGCTGAAGAAAGGAAGAGAAGGATATATTTCTTTCTTAAAGATCAAAACTTTTACTTAGCTAAATTCAGAATAGGTATTAAGCGAATATGGGTAGGTAGTTCTTCTCTTTTATGCAAATGGCTGTCATCCTTTCTGACATATTTGAATCTGGTTAGTCACTGATAGAGAAAAAAATAGTATAATATAAGGATAAAATAATATTCGATATGAACCAGGAAGTTGATAGAGGATGTTGTTTATAGTCCCGCAGGAGGCTGACCATTATATTAACAATCATCATTTTAGAGTGAATGTGAGACTCAGATCCTCAAAGCTATTCAGACATCTATCCCTGTTTAATCATAGAATCATAGAATGGTAAGGTTGGAAGGGACCTCAAAGATCATCCAGTTCCAACCCCCTGCCATAGGCAGGGACACCTCCCACTAGCACAGGTCACTCAAGGCCTCGTCCAACCTGGCCTTGAACACCTCCAGGGAGGGAGCAGCCGCAACCTCCCTGGGCAACCTGTGCCAGCGTCTCACCACCCTCATTGCGAAGAACTTCCTCCTACCATCCAGTTTCAATCTATTCTCTTTCAGTTTAAACCCATTGTCCTTTGTCCTGTCATTGCAAGACCTTGTAAATAACCCCTCCCCAGCCTTCCTGTAGGCCCCTTTCAGATAGTGGAAGGCTACTATAAGGTCTCCTCGAAGCCTTAAGTTGTACACCCAGGTACTTTATCAGATATGTACTCTGGTAACATGGATTAAAATAAAGGAAAAATAACAGTTAATTTTTCAAAGATGAACTCTCATGATCCAAAATTGAAATCAAAGCTTATCACTTCATGGCAAGGCATTGCAGAGGTGTATGTTGTTTTTTATGCCTGAGAACATGTTCATCTGGTTGTGATTCTGTCCTTACCATATGAACTTTCTCTCCAATTTTGAAACCATATACTGTCCCTATTCCACACTTAACAAAATTTATTCATGTAGTAGAGACATATATGAGAACTTGACATGGTTTATGTGCTGTTCTCATGAGACAATTGTCTTTTATCCTAGATTGCCCTGTTCTTTGTTTGGCTTGCCCTTCCTGTCTGTATCCAGATGGAATGACTTCTTTTCATTATCTCTTGTCTTCTGCTTTGATTGCAAGCTTTCTGGACCAGACACTTCCCTTTTGTTCTTTTGTGTTCTAATCATTGGTTTATGACATGCTTAAGTACAGTATGACACCTAAGTTTACAACTTTTAAGCATCACATACATACAAAGAATATATAATGACAGCAATAAGAACATCTGGATCCATGGAACTTGTTTGTTCTTCAATGCTGTTGGAAAAAGAGCCCAACATCTCAAGCTGCAATCATTCTTATCCATGACTGACTCCATTTCAGTGTGAAAGTCCCTTCCACTTTTTCCTGTTTTCCATTTTTTTTTTTTTTTTTTTACCCCTCAGGTTCCTCTGGCTGCTTATCTTTCTTTTACTCATTTCAGTAAAACTGTGTGTTCAAATCAGGTGTGAGTAAAATGATACATTTTTACCTTGCAGATAGAGAGGAATCAACTTCTTGCTCATTAGTCAGAAAAAAAAGAAAAAAGAGGTAAAAAACAGATTGCATTTTAAACTGCAACTTTTACCTTAATTACCACTTGAGAACAAAAATAAATTCAGCTGCTAGGCAAACAATTATCTTTCTGTGAAATTCTTTATCGTCATTAGTGTTAATGTACTTTCTGTGTGTCAGACCACCTGCCTTTTAGAGGTTTCATAAAAATATTTCTTAAGGGCCTAGTTCAACCCAGCCTGTAGCTGGGTGAGCAGGAGGGAGCAAGGTAGACCTACTACTTACATGATGCAATTACTAGGCAGAACTGCAGTTCTTATCCTTTAGGGCCAGCATACCTCATAGGAAAAGTAAGTAGAAGTTTTGTGGCCTGATAGTTTGGAAGAGAAGTAATTGAGACAGCTCCAATTCCTGTGTTTGCAGAGGTTTAGCAAGTGAGGGAAGATTCAGACTAGATCTGAGGAATAAATTTGAGGTGGTCTCTGGCTTGCACATATCTTTATTTCCCACACCTCCAATGTGCGATTTACAGTGCCTCCTGGGGTTTAAGCTGACTGCTGGAAATCAGTTCTATCACTCCAGAACGGAATTTTAGGTAAAAGATGTAGGGGAAAATGAACTTTTTGTTGTCTCATGAATGTCCTTTTCCAGACATCTAACCAGATTTTTCTGTGACAAAAGGGCCAACTCACGTGTAGGAAAATGGCTTGTGCTAGGACCACATTCCTGCCCATGAAACCTTGATTTGCATGATGGGTTGGGGAGAAAGGAGTTCTGGCTGCAACGAGCCAGTCTGGTGGAGTCCCTCAGAGCCTCACTGCAGCACTCTGCAAACCTGTTCCTTCTTGTTTATTCCGTAATTACTCCAGCTCTTCATTTCCAGCAGGGAGGAAGGAAAAAGGAAAGGTAATGTGACCTTTGGTATTTTGAAATAACATGATAACTATGCGCATCTTCAAAGGACATGACTGCTGAGGAGCAGCTGGGGATAATGGTGGGAATAGCCTCCCCCTAACATGCAGGCCTGGTGGAGGAACCAGAAGAACCTGCAGAGCTCGTGAGATGCAGTGGGGAAAACTAGGAGTGGCCAGAGCAAACTCATTGTCCCCTTTCATTATATCTGAGTTTGACCTTTATTAGTTGCCTGTGGGTATGAAATGGGCTGATCTGAAACTCTTCAGAGGAGGCAGAACCCAAGCACCCATGCAAAGTATGGAAAAGGAGGAGATAGAGTGAATGGGGAAGTCAAAGGCAGCAATGATGGTTCTCCCTCTAGGGCCCTGTCTAACCACTGTAGAAGTTGAGCATGGTCTTAAAAAGCACTTAGCTTTGCAGCATCTGGATAGTCCAGGAAGGGTTTATTACTCCTGTTTGAGTGAAACAGGAATGGTGAAGCACAAGACATCTGAATACCTCTGAGGATGATGCTCAGAGAAATTTGTAATGGAAATTGAAGGCTTCTGCAAGCATTTGGTGTTTCTGAGAGTAAAATAAATTTTAAAAAAAAGACCTTTCCTCTGAAAATCAGACAATCCAAAAGAAATATTTTAATTCATGAGAAATTATATATTAACAAGAAATATTTTAATTCCTGAGACTACTCAGAAAACATAAATCTTCAGCACTAATAGAAGAAAAACACTTCAGGCTTCTGTACTAACTTTGAAAGCACTTTACTGAAAACATGAAAGGATAAGTAAACCTGTTGTTGTCCTGTGAAATGATCTTGTGAAACATCACCAACACTGATCAATGAAGGACATTGAAGTGTTGGAGTGGGTCCAGAGGAGGGCCACGAAGATGCTCAGAGGGCTGGAGCAGCTCTCCTACGAGGACAGGCTACAAGAGTTTGGGCTCTTCAGCCTGGAGAAGAGAAGGCTTCAAGGAGACCTTAGAGTAGCCTTCCAGTATCTGAAGGGGGTCTACAGGAAGGCTGGGGAGGGACTATTTACAAGGTCTTGCAATGACAGGACAAGAGGCAATGGTTTTATATTGGCAGAGGGGAGATTGAAACTGGATGTTAGGAGGAAGTTGTTTGCAGTGAGGGTGGTGAGATACTCACACAGGTTGCCCAGGGAGGTTGTGGCTGCTCCCTCCCTGGAGGTGTTCAAGGCCAGATTGGATGAGGCCTTGAGTGACCTGTACTAGTGGGAGGTGTCCCTGCCTATGGCAGGGGGTTGGAACTAGATGATCTTTGAGGTCACTTCCAACCTTACCATTCTATGATTCCCTCACCAACACTGATCAATTCCCTAACCAACACTGATCAATTCCCTCACCAACACTGATCAGTTCCCTCATCAGTGTGACTTTGATTATTAAAAATAAGCTTATGAGAAAATTACATGTGCATGAATGCTTTGGTCAAATACATAGTTTCCAAATGGATCTCTGTTGTTGTGGGCTAAGAAAAATTTGTGTGTATCATAATTAAAGATTGTCAAGGAGGTTGGACTAGATGATCTTTCAAGGTCCCTTCCAACCCTAAATGTTCTGTGTCATTCTCTGTGATTATAGTCTAGTGGAATTCTTCATAATTTGAAAAATGTCCTAATATTGACTTTGATCTTACAGACAGTGTTCCATAAACAAACCCAGGACTAAGGTCAAAACACTGCATCCCTTCATGCTTCGGATTCAGTGAGGATACATTCTGAGATTCAACTCTTTACAGTGCTAAGGAAGGCTGCAGGTTTATGGAGTGAGTCCACTATTCTTTACTCAAATTTAGGAAAGGAGTTGGTGGAAAACGAAAGGAGCCTTGACTCTTTCTAACATGCTTTCCTGCTGCTTTTCCCCTCCAACGTTGCTGTCTAAAATCACCCGACAACAGAAGGGTTCTCTTCTCCAGCACCTACAGAGCTGTAGTACCTCTATAGTCATGAGGAAGGAGCAGTATTGGGATACAGAGAGTTCCACAACTTCTCTTGAGGCAGATGTAAGCATGGCTTGTCTACTATGACAGGGATGTCAAGGATGACCTTGAAATTGAACATAAATATATACACAAAAAAAATCCCCTCCCAAACAAATGACACCAATGTTTTAAAACAATGTATTAAATAAAAGCATCACTGTAAATAATTATTTGCTGTAAGTGGAACTCATTCCAATGTAAGAAGAATTTGGTAACTCAAAGTCCCCTCAGCGCTGGGTCTGCAGGCATAATGCACCTGTAGCTCCCTTCAGAGCAGCTGCCATGGCCTCCAGGCATGCTTAGGTCCTTGGAGATTAGAGCTGGCCACTTTGAAGATGGAGAATCCTCACCTTGCTCTTCTTGCTAATGCCTCCAGCTCTGCTGTCCTTCTTTGAGCACCTTTGTGGTACAAGCTGGACATCTTGCCCAGCTGTAATTATTTGCTAACAGTGATCATAAAAAAAAAGCGCACTACTGTTCCATTGCACTTTCATGTTGGCCTCTTGACATGTTTTACAAACAAGAAGGAATGAAGTTTCACAAGAGCCTGGGAGGTAGGGAACAGACCCCTATAAAGGAGCCCTCATGCTACAAGACACCAACTTGGAAAGGTGTCAGAATGAAGGTTTGTTTCTGGGGAAAGATAATCATTGTTTTGGGAAACCCAACAACTGTGCCGGAGGAAAGAGGCTGATGGTGCACGGACGTGTGTGGGCAAGCTCTCCTCTGACAGGGGAGAGCTTCCAGTGTCAGCACCCAAATCCAACCATCAATCATGCTGAGGCCACATGTACACAGCAAACGCTCTGCGACCAGACAGAGGCGGCACATGATGCAATGGGCACAGGTGTGCAGCAGATACCAGGGAACGGCAACAGGGCTTTGCATACATAAAGCGTCTTTCCTCTGAAGTTCTCAAGGCGATTTGCAAGCATTAATTAATTCTCACAACGCCCAGGGATGGTAGGCAAGGCAGTGTCACTGGCAAATTAATTTCATAGGTAGTGTCTTTGATATCACACACTCATGTGCACACTGCATAGGATTTGATGTATTATATTGTTTCCCTAACACACCTGCTGCCCTTCAGCTCTGCTATGCAACATCCTGGATGAATTTAATATTTCTCTTATTATTACTACAGTTGTTTACTATTACTATTACCATTATTACAGCAGGACTGGTGCTGTGAAATGGATACATACATCCGAAGAAAAAGTCATTGCCCCAGAGAGCTCATAATCTAAACAAGACAAGGTCTACTTTCGTGCAAGTCTGTGCTTGCACTCCAAAAATGCCTGTTACAAAACACCTCAGTAAAGTTTACACTGGGATTGAAACGGATTGTTTTGCTGCTAGAGATTTGGTTTGTTTTTTAGTTTTTTTTCACATAGTTCTGTTAGTCTGTCTGTGCCACATGGTGACTGGACATGAAGATATTCTTGCCTAGGATCTCCTGAGCTTGAAGAGTATGAAGAGATATCTGAGAGGCCTGTGCTTTGATACCACATTGATATCAAGCAAATATGACGTCTACACAGAGGATTGAATAAGTAGAGACTTCTGTCAATAAACAACATTTTCAAAGAAAATTATATATTAAAAAAAAATTGTCTATCACTGTCAGAGTGAGTTTAAATGAAGAAAAAAAAAAAGGTGCAAAATGAAGGAAAAAACATATTAATAACTAGTAGCAAATGAAAATTTGTCAGCTAGATCTATCTGAAATTTACTGGGCTTGAGAACAGACATATTACTGATTTGGTCTTACCAAGTCAGTGATTTTGGACGTTTAATAGCATGCTTCAAAGATTGTTTCTTCCTTCTTTACCTCTTTTCTTCCTGTTGAGTTGTTTGGGGTTTTTTTTTCTCCTTTCTTTCTTTCATCTGTTCTCTAGTTAGATGATCCCAGCTAGGGGATACAGATTACTTCCCTCAGGTGGCCTAAGGCATGCATGAAACAAAAATATCAACCACTTTAATTCACCAGCATACCTAATCTCTTCATAGTTACTGATATATCAGTGTGACATAAATATTTATCTGCCAGATAACAGAATGCAAGTGCTGTGGTTTACAGCACTGTAGAGCTGACCTTCAGTTTGGAATTCACATGTTTCTTCAGTAATTTATACTATAGGTTAACCTCATTCTTTGTCTTTTCTATCTGTGCCCTGAGGAAAAACAAGTATTCTGATATCCAAGCATTCTGGTCTCTGAGTCACATCTCCTTTGAGATGATTCTGTTGGGTTTTCCAGGCCTTGAACCTTGCAGAGGAGACTTGATAGTACCACATTCCACTAATTCTTCACCTGATAGTCTGAAATCTGGTAGAGTGTTGGTGTTGACATGGCTTTCCTTTGGCCCAGGTCCTTGAATTGGAGAATTCAATTTTAACAATCTGTCACGGGTTCATGGATTTTCTTTTTTCCTGTCACTAAATGTTGTTAGATCATTTGTGCAGATCACAAATAATATAGGTGTGAGTATGCTCCCTTGTGGTAAGCCATTTTCTTGTCACATAATCTACTTAATTTCTTTCAGAGTTCATCGCAAAATCCTCTGTTTGCTAATAAAGATGGTATCAGTCACACTCTGTGATGATCTTTCATCGTGATAAGTGTTTTTGGCTCAGGCAGGAAAAGGAAGCAGAGATGCTACATTTTTCTCACCAGCAACGTTGTGTTGAGAATACCCACCAAGCTCTGGAAGATCCAGGTTCAATTCCCTCTTCTGCTTAAGGGGATTTGAACTTGTCTCTCCGCTTCCCTGACCGCCCTAACCACTACGTGAAAGAATATTCTAGGGTAGGGCTTTCTCAGTTCCTCATATTAAAACTATTACATTTTGCATAGGTTAATTAAATATTCATGGGAACAGGAAGATGGCAAACCTATGCAAATGACTATATATATCTTCATGGCATAGTCTTTCATTTGGGAGCAGAGGCCTGGTTTCCATTATCCACATCAATGAATACTTAAATGAAAAATACAGAAACATTAATAGAAGCAGGCACAGGAACTGAGGACTTCCCTTTCCAGTTGAATGCACTAACCACTACATTAGAAAGTCATTCTCCCCATGACCCAGGAAATAGTGAAGTAGAGTATACAAATAAAACTGCTTCAACAAGAGAACTTCAGACAGGTCTGTCTTGAAACATTGCGCTGTGAATATTCACCCCTAACTTGAGACTGAGTTCAAGTTCCTTGAGAAGAAAGCTGTAGTTTGTAATTTCCAAGGTGTGTACTGTCCATCCCTGGTAAAAAGGGATAACACTGACACTGCTTCTTGCTCTTGCTTGCCTGCTTAATTTTTTTCATGCCTCTTTAGGTGATCAAAGGGTTGTTGTGTTGATGAATGATATATTTGTTCTGTAGAATGTTTATTCTGTACAATATTTGAATGCTGCCTTTTTTGACTGAGTCAGATAGCTTATAGTCTTCTCCATTTGCTTTGCAGAAGGAACTTTCCCATCACTAATAGGTTATGCTACTGAAGGGAAACTTGCATTTTTTGCTAACTTCATTCTATGGGAGTTTTCACAGGAAGGAAGAGGCACATAAGATGTATTCTTGATCTTATGTCTTTCTGGCCTGTCTTGTGTCTTGCACACACCAGAGAAGAGCAGGTATATAGAAGTGTAGTTATCTCATTGTATAAGCAGTGAAGACCAGGATCGTGGACTCACCTTTTTGGCCAATCAGCTTCCCACCAATTTCTGAATAAAACAAAACTCCTTATTAGCAGTCCTAGTGAAACTGACTGGACAGATGAGTTTGGAACAACCCACTAGCCAGATCTTGCAGACAAAGCAGCAAGTGGAACATTTGTTATGGGTTTATTTGGCTTGTATGTAAAGGTTTTGGTAGTAGGGGACACTGGATGCTGCTACTGTGTTGCACAGTCAGTTCCAGCTGGCTCCAGGTTAGACCCACAACTGACCAAGGCTGAGCCAGTAGTGACATTGGTTACATCTCTGTGATAACATATTTAAGAAAAAGAAAAATGTACTGCACAGTAGCTGAGGAAAAAAAAAAATGAAAAAAATGTGAGATGGAACCCTGTAGACATCAAGGTTAGTGAAGACATAGTGGGAGGAGATGTTCCAGGAGTCAAAGCAGACATTTCTCTTGCAGCATGTAGCAAAGACTATGGTGACAAAAATTGTCTCCTTGCAGCCCTTGGAGGGCACGGTTGTCGTGGTAGGCCTAAACAGGCCTCTTGGGCTTGTACATGTCCTGGCTTATGCAGACATGTTTTTCTGATCTCTCTCCTTCTGTTTTGGGGAGAGAGCAACCGCGGGAAAAGGGGCAAAGGATCTGGCGCCACTAAGTCTGGGGTCCGGGGTCTGTCCATCACCTGTGGTTGCTAGGGGGCACATGATTGCCTTGTGATTGCCCGTGATCTGCCCANTAAATGGTGGTAGGGGGTGGTGCGAGTTCCGATTAATATTAATAAATTATATATTAATATTTTTATAATATCGTCTCACAGTACCTAATTACCCCTCCCCTACAACAGTGGAGCAGATATTCACATTTCAGCCCAACGAGGACTCCATGAGAGTTAATTTGCCCTGATGGAATCTGTATCCTGTGGAGAACTCATGCTGGAGCAGACTCCTGGCAGGAAATGCAGACTGTGAAGAGGAGTCCATGCACAAGAATGTTTTCCAGCAGGCTTTGTGAATTTTTGGGGGACTCATGCTGGAGCAGTTCATTTCTGAGTGATCACAACTTGTGGAAAGGACCCATGCTGGAGCAATTTGTGAAGAGCTGCAGCCCATGAGGTGGACTTCCATTGGAAATGTTTGTGAAGGACAGTACCTCGTGGGAGGGACTTCACATTGGAGCAGAGGTAGAGTGAGGAGGAAGAGCTGTGAAATGATCACAACTTCCATCCCTCTGTGCCACTTTGGGGGTGGATGTAAAAGAATTGTGGGAACGAAGTTAATCTTGGGAAGATGGTGAGGAGACATTTTTAGTTTTATTCTTATTTCTCATTAACCTATCCTGATTAATTGGCAAGAAATTAAAATAATTTCCATAAGCTGAGTCTGTTTCCCCCATGACTATAATTGGTAAGTGATGTCTCTCTCCTTATCTTGATCCATGAACTTTTAATCATATTTTCTTCCCCTGTTCTGTTGAGAAGTGAGAGTGATAGAGCAGTTTGGCTGGCTGCTGAAATCTACAACAGAGCTGGCCTCATCTGAGCTAGTCATCTGGGCTTCACTGACAGTCAATGGAGAGAAACAAGACTTTTTAGGAGATAGTTCATCTCATTCCCAACATAGACATAAATACAAAGCAGAGAAAATTTACCTCTTAAGTGGTTTTTGCTTTATTGACTGTTAAGGCATGCTGGAGTGTCTTGTCCAGAGGTAGATAGGCTGTAAACAGTTAAGTGAGATGGCTCCTTCTCCTGAATTTTACTCTCTCTTCAAGATTTAGTTGTGATCCATGGTTCTGATCACTCTGAAGACTTGACATAAACCTAGTAGTAGAAAAGCTTTTAGGAGGGAAAACATTGGTTGTATCCGTAGGACATTCAGAGTAGTGCTGAGAGTTCCAACCTGGTAGTGAAGAGCAGCACTCTGTGGTGATGCAATCCCAGATGCAGAGGCAACACTGATGCATTGCCCAGGCTCAGGAGTCATATTAGAAGCTCTCAGAAAAGCTAATTAGCTCAAATGCAGAAATACTGATGCAACTGTATTTCAGAGTAGGCCTGCTCATACTTGGCTGAGGTCTCCCTTCTTTCCTTTGTATTGCAAAGGTACTAGAGGCTTTAAAACCACTGGACTGTGGGTAGCTGGATTTCAAAGGCATACAGGACATGAACCTCATTTCAAACAGCAGAAATAACAGCAGAGGGGTTTCACATACCCCTCTGTGTCTTTATATAATTCTTCTCCATTTCATGAAAATAAAATATACTTACATCTGACTCTATTCTCCCTTTTTAACAGAGTCAGTATGTCTTACTTCTACATTTTCAGGAAGACTTCAAGGAGGAGCACACTGATAAACCTGCTTCATCCAGCAACTTGAAGGTGCTTCCCAAAGACACGATGCATCATTTTGGATGTTGCAAAGCTGAGTCACTGACACTCTGATGTGACTAATCTTAACAATGTTCTTTGATTCCATAATATGTCACTGTAAAGTTTGACATGTTTGATACACTCATTTCAACATTTCAGTACACTTTCCGTTCCCACAGTAAACCTACTCATTGGGAACACAAACTGTTGGTGGGAAAAAAAACCCAGCCCAACTCTTTGAAAAAAAAAAAAAAAAAAGGCTGATTTGCCTTTAAATTTGTCTATGGACCAGACTTTGCCCTCATCAATGGGATGCAACATCTATTGACTTTGCTATTCATATATCCGAAGGCAAAATTTGTTCCTATCTATCAATCTACCTACTATTTTATCTACTATCTGTCTGCTTAACTCTATTAATTAGTTAATGTTTGTAAAACACTCAAAAGATGTAAAGCCTTATAGAAATGCTAAGTATTATAATTATTGTTATCTGACTGCTGTATCTCTTTACCTATCTAGCTATCTACCTTCTCTATCTATTATAATAACAATAATACTTAACACTTATATAGTGTTCTTAATCTTCAAAGTACTTTACAAACATTAGCTAATTAATCTAATCTAGTCATCTCACAAACAATTCCTTAAACAAACCAGTGTTTTTTTCTGCAAAGTAAAATTCTTTGCAAAAGAGGAGAATCATACTGTAGGCTTTTGTTTTGTTCAGGTTTGAGTATCATTAGGTAATAAATATGTATAAAAGCAAATAAGGAGATGGAAAGCTCCAGCAGTAGATAACGTAGAGCTTGCAACAGACATGTTGTAAGCAGCTTTGGACCACAAAGAGATCTCCTGGTCAGTGTATTTCTGAATTACATGCAAAAGTAGAAATCTGTATTTTTTTGCCTATTATTTATAAAGAGCCATGAAATATTTCTGTTTTCTTTTTTCCAGGTTATTCTCTAACCAGAAGCAAGGCTAAGACTGTCAAATGAAACAGGTTAAGTTGGGCTCTTGAGTCCTAGATTTGCAAATGGATTGAGGTACCTTTTTTTTCTATAAAGAGTGGTGATGGTTACCCAGAATTTTCAAAGTGATCAGAGAATGCAGTAGGGTCAAGGAGCCCAAAAACATTAAGAAGGGACCAGCTTGCTTTGCAAACAAATGCATCCCTCTGGAGGTCTTCATCTAGACTCACATTAACTTTGGGTGAAAACAATGATCACTGTGTATATTGACAGCCTCCTGGAGGCATAAGGTAGGATCAAAAAGCACGTGCAGTTTTTTGAGGGGCAGACATACAGGTTACCTTTGTACTTCTAAATAAATGAAGCTTACACACTCAGATCAAACGCTGCCTGCTGATTGTCCTCACTGCCGAATTGTTACCAAATTGCCTGACTTAGTTTTTAGACTGTATTCTTCAAGAAATATCTTTTACAGAGAGGAGAAAGAGAGCTATGTGCCATTTGGCATTGGGACTACAAATTGGTTCTGTCCCTGTTAGATGTAAAATGTGAGGCACAGCCATAATGAAAGACTATCCAGGTCTTATATGGCTTACAGTAGCAGAAAAGGAAACAAAAACAAATAGAAAAAAAGATTCTGTTTTCCACTCAATGAAAGGGTATGGTTTTTCTTTTTCTTTTCTTGTGGCATTTTTCTATCTGTTCCATTTAATTATCTACATAGGCAAAACATGGTGGGCAAGTTCTGGTAAAAGCTAATGGAAAAATGAGTTAGGATTCTTCACTGAGTTCCCACAAGGCAGCCTGTCAAGCAGTAGAGCTATGACCACTATCAGACAGAGACTTCTGTCTGCCAAAAAAAAAAAAAAAAAAATCATTATTTGACAATTTCCCAACATCTCTTCCTCTAGCATCTAAGGTAACATAAAATACATCCCCTCCAACTGAAAAATCAACAAGCTTTTATGTTCTTTTACCAGGCTCCCTTGCAGCCACAGATGCATTTTACCAGGTACTTGAATCACTAGTTTACCACCAGAAGAGATCTCTTAAGTACATCTGCCTTTTATGGAAGAGCTTGATTATAGCTGTCATCTTGCAACAGGTATGCTTGTGAATGAAACAAACAAACAACAACAACAAAAAAAACCAAACAAAACTCCCCCCAACTGCCTTCCCCCCCCACCTCCTCACCCCCAGCCCCCTAAACTCCCAAACCCAAACCAACAAAACAAAAAGTGTCATTAAAAGGAAGAAACACAGAGCTGAATTCAGATTGCACATCATTTGTTTCACCATTGAGAATGGCATATTGAGTTG
Organism: Ramphastos sulfuratus; assembly: GCA_013399055.1. Classification (NCBI taxonomy): domain Eukaryota; kingdom Metazoa; phylum Chordata; class Aves; order Piciformes; family Ramphastidae; genus Ramphastos; species Ramphastos sulfuratus. The sequence goes on along the minus strand of WBNM01017201.1, from coordinate 256,447 downwards.
CAGCAATTAAGGGCAAATCAGGCTTCCAGTACAATCAATTCAATAAACAGCTGTGTTGTTTCTGTTACACATTCACTGATGATGATATGAATGCAGTTCTTATCAGTCAGGCATGAGAGCCAACCTGGCTGGAATTCAGGTGAAATGGGCTCACCCATTCACTCCCTGAGTAACCTTGTACACAAGACCTAATCTAACCTTTACCTTCATATCTTATTTTTTCCCTAGTGGTGCACTGAACAAATACAGTGCTGTGATGGTCTTAAATGTTATACTCGTCAGGGCTCAAAATTTAAAACTGCTCAGTTAAAGCTGTAGTTGTAAATGAGAAACATGTATCTGCTAATATGGGATGCACTGAGATACAAGATGTGTATAAACCTGAATAAGAGTTGTTGAGATTGGAAAGCAGCTGGTTCAGGAACTGGGAGACTTTGTCTAGAAAGGGTAAAGACACAGAATCATCCACCACAGAATTTTCAGGGTTGGAAGTGATATCAAAGATCACCCAGTTCCAACTCCACACATCCCTACCCCCATGCAGTGTCCCACCACCCTCATGGTGAATACCTTTTTCCTGACACCCAATCTGAATCCACCCACTAGTTTTGCTCCATTTCCCCTAGTTACCACTAAGTGTTTGCAGAAGATTTAAGATCTCCATTACACCCTTGCAGGGCTGACACATCCCTGAGGTGGATATGTGAAGTTAACACAGAAGGAGAACTTTGGATTCAGTTTAGAATTGTAAATTCTTTGATTTTGGATAGGGTACATGGGAATTCTCCTTCTCACCTTGACCCCTATGCTCACTGCAAGGTATCTAAACAGAAAGCCATGTACAAATATAACTGCAACTCTTCTTCCTCCCACATCCCTCTTCTCTTTCCTCTCCAGAAAAGTTTCTGAACTGCTTCTTTGGGAAAGAAAAGATTCCTCTTGCTTTGAACACATGCAGAAACCCAAACCTCCTGGTCTGTTTGAATTCAAGGGATTTTGCAGAACAACTATTACTTGTACACTCTCCTTGGTGACGCAGAGGAAGACACAACACGATTTTAATTGCAAAGCCAAATGGTTATGCATGGGTCTGTCATGCTTGTGAGAACTTGTTCTTCCCCAGCTCTCCCTCTCCTCCCTGCTGAGACAGCCTTGCCAAAACTCTGTTTGAGAGTGGTCACAGGGAAAACATGAAGCCTTGCAGGGATTTGGAGAGTACACGTCAATCTGTCAGAGGTGTCACCAGAACTGGATATATCTGCTGATCTGTTACCACTTGCTAATGATGAATTCAGCAGCTAATTGTCATAAATCTTGGTAAGAGAGGTGGAATGAGACAGAGTTTTCAAAATGGCATGGCCTGGATAGGTTTGCACCTGGCAGTTGCAAAGCAGAAATTGTCATCCCCATGCCAGGGTTCTTCCACTGTCTGATGCTTTGGTGAATACTTGCATTGTTATAAACACCAGTTTTCTCCAAGCAGCATTTCTGACATTCCTTTGCAATAATGGTGACAGCTAAGGACTGGAATAAACTGAGTTGTGGGAGGATTTTGTTTAGCAAACCCAAAGGTGCTGGTAGTCACAGACAGAGACATGTTATGCATAGTGAAATCTTGGACCCCTTGTCAGACTGACCTTCTGGTCCACCAAAAAGCAAAGCTCCATTCAAAAAGCAAAGCAAAATTGCCAAACAGCCATGAGGTCTCATGTCTTGACTGTGCAAACCCACAAATGAGGCACTGTATCAGTGGTGATCCAGACTGCTGCTAAAACTGGTCTTAAGGGTTAACACATTTCAGATGTGATTAAGCCAGTCAAGAGCCTGGAGTGAGAAAGAAAGAGGTTTAGTAAGTTTCATGTAGCTTTAGGTTCTCTTCCCAACATTTCAGTCATGTCCAGTTACCACCATCTCATGTTAGCTGGTTTAAAGCTTTCCATGCATTTTGAAACTATGGTTCAGAGTGAAAAGGGTAAAACCAAGACTTCAACATCTCAAAGGCATCTAATTTTCTTAAATGTTGAGCACCTTCTCAGGAAATACAGTCCCTTCAGGGTATCTGCAGTTGAACATCCAAAAATAACTACCTGAAAGTTTCTGTGGCTCTAAGGATCACAGGTTCTGTTTTCTTATGAACTAGTCTTCAGGTGTTGAGTAGCTTTAGTAAAAGATCAGTACTAACCTTGTGTTGTTAATCAACTGGCTTGTCATTGGGAGACAGTAGAGTTAAGGCTGCATGCAGAAGAAATACATCTTTTAACAAGTAACTCCTTATTTTCAGATTTTTCCTCCTGCTTTTGATTTTCTAGTTCTTATTTCCAGCCAGTTTTTGTAATATTTTAATCTAGTCCAAGTGTTTATCTAGACTAGGATTACCAACTACTTTTGGAAATACAGATTGATATGTGCCATGTGCTCCACTAAAATCTGCCAGATTTTCCAGGTAGAAAGAGACAACAATTTATTTTAAGCTTGGTTTTCATTAAAGTTGCCTGGAAACTCCACAGTGGAATGTTTGTTTGTTTTCCCAGTTGAAAAAGCTGATTCATAGTAACCCCAAACATGTTACTGAGATGGATCAGTTTTGATTCAGGTAAACTCCAAGGAGAGCACAATTAAACTTTAATGACAAGATTTCCCCTGGAAACTGGATTTTCAAGACACTGTGGCCTGCTGGAGACCAAGTCCTCTGAAACACATCAGGATCACTGCCAGGAGGGAATCAGGAACCTGAAAATGTTAAAACATTTTGGTCAAAATGTTTTGATATTTCCTGCTGGGTGGGAAGGGAGACAGAAACACCATTACTTACTTCTTTCCTGAGCTTCCATGTCTGCCTCTCTAGCTGTCCAAGAATTAATTCACAACTTGTTGATCAGAATAAAGTAAACATGAAAAGTTTACTCTAAATTAAAATGTAACATTAAAATATCAAAACTTTCTTTACAGAGAATTATTTCCCTTTGCAAAGTTCTAGCACTCATAACAAGCCATTCCCATTAGTTTTCAAGTCCATTAACTGTTTAGTTAAAAAACTGTGAATCCATCTACAGGAAATGTATAATTATTTCTTGGAGATCAGGAGATGAATTTTCTCTGTGTATTACTAAATTCATATAGGTGAAGGTCTTTCTGACTAAATTCTGCAATCCATATTTTTATTTCTGAAGGCAAAAGCAACCATTTTCCCTTCAAAATTCAAAGATGCCTGTCAACAGAAATCAACCAAACAAAAAAATGAATCAATACAAAAAAGGATCCTCCTCACAAATTCAAACTTATAAAAAAAAAAAAGGTAATTTGTGCTGGTTTGAGGTTAATTGGAATATTTTAATAGAGAAAATTATACTATAGGCTGTGAAAAGGAAACAAGGGTGATGTCTACTTCAAACAAACAACAAAAATTGTTTCAAAAAACATCTGTTTTGAAATTTCTGCCACTGGGATTTTAGGGGAAAAAAAAAATCAAACTCGAAAAGGACCTAAAATATTTTCTTTGCTTTAGAGTGAGATAATTTTTATTTCTAATTTCACCAAAAACCTTATAGGAAATATTTTAGGGTTGACTTAAGGTCAGTCAGCCATTACATCCCCTCATTTGTTTTTGCTGTGCCAGCCCTGGAATATCAAACCTTTCCAACAGAATTGATGCAAAACGTCTAATGGACTGGATCACCAGTAATTTTCCACTATGAAGTGACTCTTGTGTAAGTAGACTGAGAATATGGACTAAACTACAGGGAAAATACTTTTATTGGTGCATTAATCCTTCACTTATTTCTCAACTGATGCTTGAGCTAGGAAAAGACCAGGAAATACAATGTGTCCTAAAGACCTTAAATCCGTTGGTTTCTTTTTGCTGTTGCTCTGGGGAGGCCAAGTAAATAGCATGAAAGCACTACCTGATGCAGGTGGTTTCCTTCTAGTACAGTCATGTCCTTTCTCCCACTGGAGAGACACTTCCTAGATGTGTGTGTGGTGTATTTTGTGTGAGAGCATGTACAGGTGGCTGCACGCTTACATAAATCACATCACCTACTTGCTGACACATTCTGGTCCCTCTGGAGTTGGCTGAGTCCCAGTAGCACTCCTGCAAACACATATGGATCCTAATGACCACTGGCCAGCCTTGTAGCTTCCATACTGGCAATCCCTGCCAGTTCAAGGACACAGAGCTTCGTGAGAGAGTCCAGCACAGAGCCACAAGGATGATTAAGGGAATGGCACATCTTCCTTACAAGGAGAGCCTGAGGGAGCTGGGGCTCTTTAGTTTGTTGAAGAGGAGACTGAGAGGTGACCTCATCAATCTTTATAAATATATAAAGTGTGACTGCCAGGAGGATGGAGCCAGGCTCTGTTCGGTGATACCCGACAACAGGACAAGGGGCAATGGGTGGAAGCTGAGGCATAGGAAATTCCATGTAAACATGAGGGGGGAATTTTTCCCTGTGAGGGTGACAGAACACTGAAACAGGCTGCCCAGAGGGGTTGTGGAGTCTCCCTCTCTGGAGATAGTCAAAACCCGCCTGGATGTGCTCCTGTGTGATCTGGTATAGGTGATCCTGTTCTGGCAGGGGGGTTGGACTAGAAGATCTTTGAAGGTCCCTTCCAACCCCTGACATTCTGTGCCTCTGTGCTCCCTGCCCTTCTTCTACTTGGATTCAAACTCAGCCTCTATTGCTGGTGGTAAATGTAGCAGCCAGGGTGAGACAAGTCTTTAACTCTTCAATGCTTTGTGGACTGCTGTCCTGAGTGACTACATAGTATTCTGCTCTGTTTGGCTGGAAATATGGAAAATCAATTAGTAGGAGAGAGGTATGAATTTGCCAGACATTAACTGAATTATAAATAGGTGTTTTCTTTGTCTGGCAATATCTTACCTTGTTGTTGTGTGAAAAATATCTCATAACTTGGTATTGTATTCTCTGAAGACAACCTGTTCAATGATTTTTTGGTGCAAAACAAAGCAATATCAGCTATTTGCTTATCCAATTGTTATTATTTTTAAATTTTGAAAAAAATATAAAAAGTCCAGGCCAATGATGAAAAACAGGAGAGAAGAGTGGGAGAACTTTTCTAAGTCTACCTGCAGTTACTTATTTATTTTGTCATCTTCCTGCAGTCTTTATTTTACAGTGAGCAACATCACGGCTAAGATGTCTTTTATTTGCATATTTTACTCTACTGCAAAGATTGATGTAGCTTGGTATGTGTTGCAGTTAAAAAAAAAAATGGAAGAAAAAAGAAAAATAACTCATCTGTTGCTCTAGGCATGTTTTTAGAAGGCAGTTATAAACAGACATCTAATTTGTGTGATGTCAGTGATCAACATAGCCACAACCAGAGGCAAAGCACACTATTGTTCCACCACTTGGGCCTTTGTGCTTTGTCAAAGCTTCTCCTTCCATTGTTTCTGGAGGTCTATAAACCTTTTAAGATGGTGGGTGGGAGCTAAGGATGTCAGCTGTTGACTAGTCATTTTCCCAGATCAGTTATTGTCTGTCTGCTGGATGTTTAGCTGCTCATTATTTTGGCCATAGGGGTAAAATGCTGCTCATGGGAACAGGAGGTGGACTTTTGTCAGGACAGACATGGACCAGGCCATGCATTTAGTGGCTTATAGAACTAGTGAATGTTCTGAGTGAATGGCTTCAAAGTTCCTCACTCTCTTTGCGTGCAGAGGCACATCACATTCAACAAGCTTTTTGCTATGAACCACCCACGAGTATCTGCCTGTTTTCAAAATTAATCAGTGTTGACTTGGAAGCATTTTCATCTGCATAAATTCTCTTTCTTTCCCCCACCTCCTTTCTCTTCCTGATGATGAGACAAACTACCATGGATGCTACAAGCATAGTGGAGGCACTGTCTAGACACTCAGAGCATCGAGCATCTCAGCTTCTGCTATGAACATGAGACTTTATGAAAAAAAGTCCACACATGAGGCTGTTGGCAGGCTCATCTCCTACTCTCTTGGCCAAATCTCTAGCCACAGAAGCCACGTCTAGTCAGTTGGACGTGCTTTTAAATGTCATTGGTTGGACTGATTAACAGATGCAAGAAATGATCTTGACTGTGGTAAACCCCAAAATTCTCTAAGAAGCTGCTTAAATGAGTAGGTCTGTGTAGGGTTTGCCTAGTTTTCTTGCCTAGCAACATAAAATGATCTGAATTGTCTGGTGGTGATGGGGCTCTGTGAACTCCAGCAGGAATCACAGAAGTACTGATTTGAGAGGATGTCTGGATGTCTGCATTCCAGCCTCCAGCTTGAAGAAGGCATGCAACATCAAAGCAGTTCAAACATTGACTTATCTGGATGGAGTTTCCACAGCCTCTTTGGGTGACTTTGGTTAACATGGGGCTGCCTTCCTAGACAAGCAGCTCTTCTGAATGACTAGCTTGGGTCTTCCAAGTCAGAATCTGTGACCATGATGCCTTGCTTTAGCATCTACATCTACAACTAACAAGAAAGAATTGGCTCTTTGTAACTTTCCATGATGCATTTGCAAATTGATCAACAAATAGATTAACTATTAACTTTGTCTTTGCAAGGCTAGATGAACTGATCTCCTTCAACCTCTCCTAGTAGGTCAGGTGATAGGGACACCTAAATGCTTTGCTATCTTTTTGGTGAGACCTGTTCAGTTTTTCTTGCATTGTAGGACCTAAAATTGAACACAGTATTTCAAGTGTATCTTATGATCTGCTGCGTATAGGGTGATAGTGATTTCCATAACCTGATGGTCACACTCCATCTAAGGTAATTCAGCAAGAAGTTACTTACACTTGTTGTGGTCTCTCATTCAGTTTGGTATCCATTTAGGAGCTGGGTTGTTATTCAGTCTGTCCCCTGCCTTCAATGGTCCATGGGATTATTTCACCACAGGTGCAGAATTTATACTATCAAATCTGTGCTTCCTGAGATCTTTGCTGCCCAAATCTTTAAGTTGCTAAAAAAATCTGCCTGGCTCGAAGCTCTTACTGTTCAGCTTATCAGCTAGTTGTAGTACACTTTTTACCAGCTGCTAAAAGGACTTTGCACCACTAATGACACCCACTTCAGCCCAGTATCAGGCCAATTTTCAAATTGTTTAGCAGTTATTCCCTCTTTATCTTCCTAATGATAAAGCTGTGGCAGACAAAATCATTGTTCAATTAAATACATATACTATCTGCTGCTCTATATACTATCTGCTGCTCTTCATTTGTCCTTACAGTCAGTCACTTAATTACAGGAAGTAAATATGTTGGTTAACTATGATTTGCCATAGACAAACATGTATAGACTGTTGCATCTTGTCTTTCAGTGGACTGCAAGTAGACATAAGAGGATGTACTCCCAGATCTTTCCAGGACATGGGTGAGCCTGACCAGTCTACAGTTCCCTGGTCTTCACATGCTTAAAGACAGATATATTTACATTTTTCATCATCAAGGTTTTGTTGTCCCTAACTGCCTTGATAGAATTGACTGCCATAATGGGACCTTGCAATCGCATCTGCCAGCATTTGCATCACCTTCAGATGAATGCCATCTGATCTGTCTGTTTGAATATATCTGTCTTACATTTTCCCTCATTTCTTGCTCTCTCACTATTCATCTCCTTGCAAAATCTCTGGTGAGAGTCAGAGGTCTGGGGCCAGGCTCAGCCTGTCAAGACTGAGGCCAAAAAGTTGTGAAGTAATTCAGCCCTTTCCATACCACAAGGTTGTCTCTTATATGCACCAATAAACGCACGTTTCCCGTGAATTTCCAACGGCATGTTTGTGGAATCACTTGTTGTCTTTTATGCCCTTAGATGGTTTTAGCTCCAGCTGATTTTTGGCCTTGATGATTTTGTCCTGGCTCTGAAATATTAAGTCCTCTCTGATTTAAGAAAGAACATAAGAAGATGGAGGATTTGCTAAGACCTTTACATATAGTGCATGTGTGCTCTTGCTGCTCATCCTGAAGACACAGGAAGACCCACCGGATCCCATACACCTTGAAACTTTACATAGAAGTTTCTCAAGAGGTTTGATTTATGGTTGATGTGTGAAGCCATACAGTTCCTTCCCCTCTTTGTGTTCTGTGTGTTGGAAAGCCACCTCCTCTTGGTATGGTACTCGCACAAAATGTCTGTCTGGTTGAGGGGGAAGTGGGCTTGCAAACCTCCTTTTGTGCAAGGCACAGAGGAAAAGGGGTGGCTTATAGTCAGCCCCAAAATGAGAAGAGGTTCTCTCTCTCTTCAAAGAACTTCCTTTTCCCCTTTTCTCTCTATTGTGAATGCTTTTAAAAGACCACCCTTCCCTTCTGCAGAGTGCAAACATCAAAGGGAATGGTGTGGTGGGGTATTTCCTTGTGAACACTGACTTACCTCACAAAGGTGAGGAGTTCACAGGAGGTTCTCTCTTGCGAAGCATCTTCTGGCTGCCTGGCTTTGAAATGTTGAGCTCACTGGCAAAATATTCTTACACCTTCAGGCAAGCAGCTTTGCTGTAAAGCCATATCTCTTCCTTACCTTCTCTCTTTGTGCTTATCCAATATTTTATTTTATTTTTTTAAAAATTATTTTATTATTTTATTTTGGGCAAAGCTGAAATATTTTAGGCCTTTAGGGTTTTGTAAGGTTTTTTTTGTTTTTTTTTTGGTTTTTTTTTTTTTTTAATGAGAGATAGTTAGGAAAACTTAGGTGCAACAGAAAATTAAAGTTCCCTACAAAAAGCTGTTTAGAAAGGGTTCAGTCCTCTATTTATTAAGGTACATTTACACACAAGTATGTGATTCTATCTCATCCAGGGATAGGGGCAAGAGATAAGTTTGCTCTTGCTTGTTGCAACATAAGCATTTGATTGTTTTATTGGGTGATAAGCCTAGAAAGAACAGTCAGCAACCAACCAGCCGAGTCACATTCTTACAGAATGAGATGGAGTTTGAGTTTAATGTCATTAGAATATCTCCAAGCCCCTCAATTTCCTCCTGGTTTAGGGCAAACTTGGTGGGAATTGGGACAAAACTAAGCTGTAGGCCAAGAACTTTGGAGGTTTGTTTTTCGTTTGTTCCCCCCCCCCGCGTTGTGCATCTTTAAGGGTAGTGCTGTTGTGCAACATCAGTGGCTAAGACCTTTGTTATTAGTCAAGGTCAATACAGAAAGACACTCTTCAGCCTATCAAACCACAATATCTTTCAATGTTTGCTCTATGGAGTGTGTGTGTATAAATATATATAAATAAAAATAAATAATATATAATAAATAATATAAAAATAAATACATATATACATACATATATATAAAAAGAGAGTTTTACTCAAAAAACCCAGACGGTGGGTAAAAATACACCTTACAAATTCAAATCCTTAAGGATGTGTCTCCATGATTTAACTTGGAGCAAATACACTAGATCTAACATCCTGTTATCCACCCTATGTTTTCTTGGAGAATCCATGCCCTGCTGTGATGATTGTTCACATCTTCATGAATACAGTGCCTGGGCACTGCAGCATGCTGGAAGACAAACTCAGGCTGATTTTGCAAATGTCAAAGTTTTGAGGAAGGAAAGGTGGGGGAACTGCTAACTCATACTGAAAGATGTACCAAAACCACCCAGGATATCATCTCAAGCACTTACATGTAAGCCCAGAGCTGCCAAGTGAGGCTGTTAGCTTCAAACCACATATTCCTAAGCTTCAGTGACACAGTTATATTTTGAATTCTGGTATCTAGATCTAAAAAGTGAGAATTTCCCCTTCCCCTGGCAGAGTACTAGAACAGGCTACCTTAGAGGTTGTGGAGTCTCTGTCTTTGAAGATGTTCAAACTCCACCGAGACGTGGTCCAGTGCAACCTGCTCTAGGTGAACCTGCTTTAGCAGAGAGGGTTCCACTTGATGACATCCAGAGGTCCCTTCCAACACCTAGTATTCTGTGGTTCTGTGATTCACTTCCCCCTGCAAATGACAGTATCTTTCTTGTTCACATCCATGATCTCCATCCAAGAGGCCTCTGCACAGAGCCCAGAGATTTGTTTCATGCTAAATCCCAGCTGTGGCTCACGGTTCTATAGCAGAGTGCGTGTAAATACTCTCAGTCACTGGAAGCCAGTTGTACAGTATCAAGAGGAGAAAAGCTACAAACAAATCCTCTTTGTTCAGGTGACAGGGATGAGTCTTATTTCTGCCAGCAAAAGGCACAAGCAAAATTCTTAAATAGGAGGTATGTGCAAAGGATCTGATTTTTAACCCACATAGTGGAGGTTGGCCAGAGCTTGTGTGCATTTCTAGAAGTCAGAGAGGCTGAATGAAGAAGCAGCTTTTTGCTCTCATCAGCACTTTGGTCTGTGTGTGGTTTCCCCATTGCCATTAGCTCCAGGCACTTTGGCAATTTTATTCATGCTGTAAGGCAGAGTGGGAAGGGCTGACAAGGTGAGTTAAAATATTGAGTAATGAGGATAATTAATCAAAGGTCTTCTGCAGATTTTTTTTTTTTTTTTGACAATGGACAGCTGAAGAACAAACTTCAGTGGGCCTCCAGCTGCAGTGTGGGTGCTTGCAGGTTTTCAGGTCAGGGTACTTGACCTCAGAATCTGCTGTCTCTTCAGCTTGGATTGTTTCAAATTGAAAGGGTTATTAATTGAGAGGTAATCTGAAGGTCACCTTGTGCTGAGGGTATTGCCAAGAAGGAGTGGGAGATGCTCCCTGAATCAACAGATGTGTAGCCTAAGAGAATGAGTAGCAGGAGGTGAGAAGTAAAGGTTGAAGAGCCTTTTAGACCCAAACACTTCTCAGTCTTTACCTAGAGCAAACTCTTAGGAAAAAAAAGGGGGGGCGGGAAAGGTTTTTGTGGACATAGAGCAGCAAAAACATCTTAAAGACATCCAGCTCAGCCCGAGCCATGAGTCTTCACTAGTGGTTTCATCCTGTACTTGCTGCAAAATGCTGAGCAGTCCTTGCACATTTGAGGGGCTGCAGGTAGAGACCCCTGGTGCATACAACACCTTCACAGTTTTAATTTTATAGGAGACAGAAGAAATCATGAGAATGGAAAGGAGAAATAAAACAGTTTGGGAAGCAGAATATGGACTTCCTCTTCCCCTGGAGTTGTTTAGTAACTTGAGGTTACATTTTGGGCTGCTGTTCAGGAAATTCAACTAACTCTGGTAGGAAAACAGTGAAGCGTAACTGCAAGATAAATACATTATTCAAGGACCAGCCACTCCTTTAGGCATTTCACCCCATGGGCCTGAAAACACTTGAGCAAGTCTCATGTAACTTGCATATGTGCAAGCTTTCCCAAACCACAACTTTTCCTTCCTCAGAGAAAACAATTTTAATTAATTCTCTGAACAACATCTCTGCCAAGTCTAACTGGCCTGGTGTATCCATCACATTATGGCAGCGCTCAGCCTGTGTCTTATAAAACTTGTCATGATGGATTTTCACCCTTTTTGCACTGGTTGTAAAGAGATGAATTCAAAGGCATTCCTTGTCATGTGGGTCCAGATTGAAGTCTATGTTTAACATAAAGACTGCAGTGATGTGTTTTGCTGAATTGGAACCTTTTATAAGAGCGTCGAATCCTGCCCTTTTTGTCATTCTGTTTTGGAGTAAACATTTGTGCAGCGTAACATTAATTATGGATTCTCCACCTTGATTCAGTATCGCATTTAAGCTGTTATTCCCTGTTAAATCATCTTCCTTGACATGCGAAATTCAGGCTGTCTTTGTTAGATTAAAGTCTTTTTATCTGACCTGCCTTTAAGCTTCATCTACTTAGTCATATCACTGGGTAGGTAACAGAAAATTGCCAATATGTCACCCAGTGGGTAAATCAATTCATGAAAGGAGGCCTAGTGCTTTTAGATTGACTGCAGAATGGCTCTTTTCTTTTTTTCCAAGCATATCTTCTTCAGCACACCTGGGTATTCCTCCTGAGGGCTCAGGAAAAAAGTTTGAATTGCCTTGTTCTTTATTAGCTACATCCCGTCTCCTTTATATTACAGGTGAACGTGATGCGCTCCACAGCATGTATTTCTAAGAGAGGTAGTGAAAGGAAAAGGGCAAATTATTGTGCCAGTGATGTGGAAAGCAGGAAAAGAGCGGGCAGGAATATTATCACTACCAACAATCCGGGGTGTTTTCTGCATATGTTTGAGAGACAGTGTCCTCCCAAGAGGGGTATGCATAAGATACAGATGATCTCTTGTTTGGCAATACGTCCAACGGTCTCATAAATGACAAGTTTGCTTGGGTGCCTGACTCCAGAAGTTTTCTGCAAAAAAGTCTTAGTTTTCAGAAAGGCCCAAGGTAAGCTGTACATCAAGGGATGTGAATCACTTAGTGAACCTGACCATTGCAAAGCTTACCAAACCACCAAGGGCTCCAGTGGGGAGAGACTCGAGAGAGAAGGAAAGAGATGGATGTTTTCTTTGGGCAGCATCAGACAAGAGTAAGACCTGAGTAAGGCATTTGACTCTGTCCCACATGACACCCTGGTCACCAAACTGGAGAAACGTGGACTTAATGGGTAGACCACTTGCTGGATAAGGAATTGGCTGGATGGTCACACGCAGAAAGTGGTGATCAAGGGCACAATGTCCACCTGGAGACCAGTGACAAGTGGCTTCCCTCAGGAGTCAGTGCTGGGATCAGTGCTGTTTGACATCTTTGTCAGTGACATGGACAGAGGAATCAGTGCA
>WBNM01017201.1:190339-243471 GCA_013399055.1 Ramphastos sulfuratus | reverse complement strand
AAACTGAGGCAAAAAAGCGTGCCTGATATCTTGCTGTTTTCATTCAACCTATGTACAACATCTATGTGTTACAAAACAGAGTGACAGCCTGTGAAGGCTGTCCTTATTGATGATCTCCTGTCCCCTAGGCAAAGAATTGTCAAAGGCTGGGGTTGTTGAGAAATCTTGGCTTGTTCTTGAGAGTGACACTAGTCACTTGAGAGTGACTAGTGGTAAATAAACAGAAGGGGTTTGATCCCTACTAATAGGGCTGCAAACTGCAAACTTACAGCCGAAGGTATCAGTCTGGGGGAGGCCAAAGTGTGAGAGGTACAACAAATCCTCCTACCATTTGACAATACTAAGAACATTACTGGGACCGCATAAGTATTTTGTGATCTGATGTGATGTGATAGGCAGATGGAAGAAGAAGAGGTAAGACCTCACCTCTCTCTGATCTCTGGAATCTGCCACAACACAGTGATTGAAACAAAATACTGTGAAGCTTAGTTCCCCCAAGTTACATGTGAGCTCTGGAAACATATCCAGAGTCACTGGAGATATTTCTGCCAAAACTGTTTAGCAGTAGCAAACTGAGTTCTCAGCTCCATAGGATTTTATAATTTTTTATAAATTAAAAAAAATATTGCACTTCTCTATATTTGGTTTTATTTTTTTATGGAAAAAGGGAGGATTCCCTACCTTGAGAACTTTAAAACATTACCAGAAACAGACAAAGCACCTTTTGAGCTAAAAAAAAAAATCAAAGTTTGGAATAATTATCTCTGATTCTGTACTTGTGCTTCTGTAAATTGAAAATGCAAAATGGTATCTGTTTGGTGCTATGAGCTATATGTCTATCAGACCACCAATATAAAAATTTTGAGATTCTTCTTCTAAAAGGTATTTGAATGCTGTGACCCTTCCTGTTCCTTCACTTAAAGTGGAAATAGCTAATTAAAATCTATGGAATGACTAATTAAAATCTATGTCTTTTCTTCAGTGCAAGAGAAAAAAATCAAAATGCATGTATCTGACATACATTAACTTAAAGTCTGCTATTAAACTATAAGTTGTTAAAGTCTATGGGAAATCTGAACCCCTGGTGATTTTTGCTAATTCTATAAAGAGTCTATTTAATTTCCTCAGGAAAACAAGGCAGACTTTCCCTTGAGGGCATATACATTTTTGAAAGGGCTGCAAGTAAGTCCCTTAGGGCTCAGTTATCACTGATCACAGTGTGGTCTGTTGCATATTGCTAAGGGAAATTTACTGTGATTGTCTGTGATCACTGGCATGTGCTCATACCCATTAGGAGACCTATTCAGCCTACTGACATTTGGTTCCTAGGAGAATAGAGTAGCTGCTCTCAAAACATTTTGAGTTTGTCGTATTTTCTTCCTTCCCACTCCTTCCCCCCATCCCCATTTTTCCTCCCCCCCATCCCCNTTTTTGTCTTTTCCTCTCTGCTGAGTAACCTAACTAATCATTCTACTTCTAACCCCCCTGGCTGATCCTCCAAACTCACCTTGCACATAAGCCAAACCCTGGGGTAAGGTAGAGGGGTGGGGAGAAGGTGGAAGTGTGATTGGGAGCCCCTCCTGGGGACTCTGATTTTTGGGAGGGGTGTTGTGTTTCTGTATTACCTTTAACTTGTATATTTCTGTAAACATTCCTGTCTATTGTGTATATATCTGTTTGTATATTGTGCTGAGCTGTAAATAGAGCTTCAGTCCTTAACTTCCAGCCAGCTGAGTCTAGTCTGGGTGATTTTACAAAGTGTGGCAGGGCGGGGAACTCCCAAACCATCACAGCAATCTTGAGTGTTGGTCTCACTGACATCAAAATTAGAGTTAATGTAGATATGCAGTGGGAACTGATATTGGTGCTTTTATAGTTTGTGACAGGAAAAAGAGTAAGTGCCACCCATGTGAGAGGTGAAGAACAAATCTGCCAGTGTTAGGGCATTCAGCCCACTGGAAAGTAGGAAGCGGGGAGTGATGTTCTGCAGTTACCTGAATGACAGCCTAGATGTTTGCAAATGTCTCTGCTGGCTACAAAAGGCTAGCTTTGCTTTTTTTTTTTCTGCAGAATTTCTATACAGATGTCACTGCAATGTACTCTTCTTTGTGGTACAATGAAACCCAGGTACAGTTGCCTTTTTGACAAGATGAGAAGACCTACAGGATAGGAGTGGGATGAGCTCTAATAAAAGCTCAGTGTAAAGTTCTGAAGTTTATATAGCAAGGGAAAAAATGTAAACAACAAATAAATAATTGATCTTGACCCCCCCAAAAACCCAGAAAACAAACAAACAAAAAAAATGAGTTACAGTTTGGGTTAAATCACCAAACCAGTAAAACATCTCTCTTCATTCTTCATACAACCTTCCATCTGTTATGAATTAGACCCAAACAGACTAAACTTGTCTTTTCTACTCCTGCCTCACCAGTTTTAATGATTTGACCATTTCTTTCAATACAAGTGAGTAAAAAGCCAGTCTGGCTAATCCCTACCTCTGTGTTTTCTTCTTGTAGGCCTGCCAGATCTCAGTGCTTTGCCTAGAGACTTTCTCCATCAGAACACATAGCAAACCAACTTGTTTTCTTCTTACATCTGTGTCAATGAGGTGTTTAAGGTTAGTCCTCAGAAAGGGTGGGGAAACAATCCAGGTGTGAAAATGCATGCATGTATATGCTTGCAATTAAACTGCAACCATCATTGCAGACAGCTTTTTTAAGGTATAGCTTCACCATTAGCTGGTTTCAATTCTGCTTTTGAGTGCTGCTCAATTTACAACATTTATTTAGGCGTTGTTTTGCTGGACATTTGGTCTGGTAGGCAAAGAAACACAATTTTTTCTCACCCATATGCAGCTGGACATTAGCATCAGTTTGTGATCCTCACAGAGGCCACAGCAACTCAATACCACCTCCTGTTATTTGGCACCACTGGGTTTTGTTCTTGAAAATATCTGAACCAGGTTCAAAATAAAGGATTTTCTTGTTCATGTGTACTTTCTTTTGTCTTCTATTTTTCTTAAATTGTGTGCTTGGCAAAGGCTGCCTGAGACAGTTGAAATGAAAGAATAAACTGGGAGGGAAAAAAAAAAAAAAGTTTTGGGCTGTTAAATGTTTTGTGGATAAAAGCAAAATCAGCTCTTACCTGAATGAAAGGGCTAAAGAGATGCAGCTTTCAGTGGAGTCCAACTCAGCTGAGAATTTCAGGGCTTTAGTAATGGTCAAAACCAATGAGTCAAGAGAAGGAAAAATGCAAATACAAGACTGTTCTGCAGTTGCTTGGTGTACTCCACCATTTTGACAAAATTTCTCTGGACCTTTGAGGGTGATAGAAAGACACCAAGCTATGTTCTGACTACCACAAAAGCTTGGCCTGTCATAATTTAATGCATACCCAAGACAGATTGTAAAAGATGACTATACCATTAAAGTCCAGAGACAAAGTTCCATGGAGGAGAACTAGGAGAAATATCTGCAGAAGAGCCCAGGATATCACTGCAGTGTTTTTATCTTTGTCTTAAACTCAGCATCCTGAAACAGGAGGATATTCTACTGGTGATCAGAAGAAAAATGTGACCACAGTTTCTGCATACTTCCTTGATATGCTGTGAAACACTCTGAAGTTTAATGAGTGACAACTTACAATGTCTCTGGAGGTCATTGGAAGAAAGGTCCTATTTGCAAATGCTTAATATTATCCATCTGGAAGAAAACACCAATGCAATAACAGAGAGATTCCCTAAACATAATGTGGTTTTCCACTAGAATCTCTTCTCATCTTCAGAGTATCACCTGTTGCATAAATGCACTGCTACAAAGGTAACAACTAGGAATAATCTTAAAAAAAAAAAAAAATCCTTGTGTTCCCAAAGGCAAAATAGTTCTGTGGTGTGAAGATACGACTCTCATCTGACACAGTGCCATTAGTTCAGCTGAAGAGAACTGCCTATAGGCAAACATCAAACCATGATGGATTAGGTTATGTTTTTTTCCACACAGGTGTCTCTGAGTAACTTTTTGTAAATCTTTGGAGATGAAAAAAATCAGGGAATAACTTAATCATGTCATGCTATTAAAAAGATTTACTGAGCAGCACCAAGTGGATTAATTGGGTGGTCCTTAAAAAGCCTAAAATTGGGGGTTCCGAAATCTCACTTTTCATGGTGGTGTTTTTTTTTTTCTTACTCTATTCCACTAGTGTTGGAGGTAGTAACTCTGGAGAGAAGACTATCACAGAGTATCACAGTATCACAGTATAAGCAAGGTTGGAAGAGACCTCAAAGATCATCAAGTCCAACCCATTACCACAGACCTCAAGACTAGACCATGGCACCAAGTGTCACGTCCAAACGTGCCTTGAACCCCTCCAGGGATGGTGACTCCACATATGTTACTGGTGATATTTTTTTAGTGATTTTAATGACTTTTTTTTTTTTTTTATTACTAGTAGCTGTCACACACTACATGCTACAATAAACGAAACTGATCTGTGTTGGATGTTGGATAATGGAACAGTGCTAATTAGAGTCAGTGAGAATTATATCAACCCCCTATGATTCCACAAGTGATACCACGGAGCAGCTTGGGAATGTTTGTAAGGAGAGTATCATGCTCTGAACTTTGCCTAAAGGGGAAGGCTCATAAAGCTTCACTATAAAATTTATCTGACAGATTTCCAAGCAGTAATTACAAGGCTGATTTATAGGTGTTTAATATCACTTCTGCTTTCTTTTTTTTTTTTATTATTATTTTTTAAATTATTTATTTTCCCTCAAGAGATTCTTGGAAGCTTCTTGTGTTTTTGTTCTTTCTATCATGAAAATGGAATTGAGTAGCTGTGATATCACAGCACTTTCTCAGCAATTACATTAGGCAAAGGATTGGGGGGGGGGTTTGTGCTGTTTTTCTTTATTTTTCAATACATATTGCAAACAATCTTCGACTCACAATTCTTCACAGTTGTCCCATGTGTAGGGTCATGCCTATACAAAATAGTTAAATACTATTTTGCTGTAGTGAGACATATGAGGAATCACAAATATAACAACACTCAAGAAGGTATCTGTGAAAAAAATCACTATGTGCAGTCAGCACAGATCTCTGTAGCTTTGAATGTCAAGTAATGCAGATCACTGAGACTGCCAGGCCATAAATGAGAGGAGGGACTTGCAGTTCAGTGGTCCACCTTCTGTCACAGTTCATATTGAGATCCCAGTCTTCTTCCATGTATGGGTTAGCCTCGTAGTGTTCCTGTAAGCCCCTGGGCATATTCAATTTGGGTGGCCTGTGAACAGGACCAGAAAACTGTGGCAGGCATACAAAGTTATAGAGCAGGAGAGCAGATGCAATCTGAGGATGCAAATGAGTGACAGCTAAGCATGGAAAAACCTCAGTGAGTCTCAGTTCAGAGGCACAGGCTTACACATGTCACTGGCAAGGGTAAGAGGACAGTTGCTGAGGGAGGAGGCATTGTGAGAATGTGTCTTTCTATGGCTTATTAAGCAGCAAACCAGAAATGTCACTGGCAACCTAAACACTGGGCTAGGACATCTCCAGGGCCTAAAATAGGAGAGGAAATGCTGTATTCAGCAAGTCAGTCAAAGAAATGCAGCTTTGGTGACTTTAAAGGCATTGTATGAGCAAGATGAAGCTCTTTTCCTCTGTTCTACATGAGAAAACCAGTTCCCAGTACCCTGGTTTACAAAATCATTGATCAAGAACCAGACTGAAGAAAGGACTCGTGTGGGTGTTATATACCTCTAATTGTGGTCACAGTCTTTCCACATTTCCCTCCCTCTCAAGGAATAGTGAATGCAAAAAGGGAGACTTATCTCTGTACAAGAAGCCACTGTGTTGTTTAGCCAGGAGGGTGGAAAAGTCCTTCAGGCCTCCGTGGTCCTGTTGATGACCTGCAAAGTGGACCTGGATGATGGGCTGTTCCCATCAGCTGCCATTTATTATTTGGGGATAAGAGAAAGAGGCTGTTTGGGCAACAGGTGACATGCTACAGACCTGGTGTCTACGCACTGCTAATTCTGAAGCGTGATGGTTTGGGAGTTACCTGCTGCCCCACTCTTTGTAAAATCACCCAGACTAGACTCAGCCAGCTGGAAGTTAAGGACTGAAGGTCTATTTACATCTTAGCACAATATACAAGCAGATAT
The DNA here is from genome assembly GCA_013399055.1 of Ramphastos sulfuratus. Lineage (NCBI taxonomy): Eukaryota > Metazoa > Chordata > Aves > Piciformes > Ramphastidae > Ramphastos > Ramphastos sulfuratus. The sequence continues at coordinate 237,308 of WBNM01017201.1, read as the reverse complement.
ATACACAATAGACAGGAATATTTACAGAAATATGCAAGTTAAAGGTAATACAGAAACACAATTCCCCTCCTGGAAATCAGAGTCCCCTGGAGGGGCTCCCAACCACCTTTCCACCTTCTTTCCATCCCTCTACCTTACCTCAGGGTTTGGCTTACATGCAAGGTGAGTTTGGAGGATCGGTTAGGGGGGTTAGAAGCAGAGTGGTTAGTTAGGTTAGCAGAGAGGCCAAGACCAAACCAGCAGCTAGAGAGAGAGAGACGAGGTCTCTGTGTGTGTGTTATCTTTATTTGTGTCCATGTTCTTATACATCTCAGCAAGCCTATGAGTGAAGTAGTCATCACCATTGATTTCTTCTCACNCCCCTGCCATAGGCAGGGACACCTCGCACTAGTACAGGTCACTCAAGGCCTCGTCCAGCCTGGCCTTGAACACCTCCAGGGAGGAAGCAGACACAACCTCCCTGGGCAACCTGTGCCAGTGTCTCACCACCCTCACTGCAAACAACTTCCTTCTAACATCCAGCTTCAATCTACCCTCTTCCAGTTTAAACCCATTGTCCTTTGTCCTGTCATTGCAAGACCTTGTAAATAGTCCCTCCCCAGCCTTCCTGTAGGCCCCCTTCAGATCCTGGAAGGCTACTCTAAGTTCTCCTGGAAGCCTTCTCCTCTCCAGGCTGCAGAGCCCCAACTCTCTCAGCCTGTCCTCATAAGCAGATCTGCTCCAGCCCTCTGATTATCTTCGTGGCCCTCCTCTGGGCCCACTCCAACACTTCAATGTCCTTCCTGTTCTTGGGGCTCCAGAACTGTACACAGTACTGTACACTTTATCGTCTTACTACTATGCTTTTGGTGATTTTTAGCCTACAATCCTCTAAATCAAACCGGGGAAGTGCAACTGTCCCCATCCATCAATGGTGTCATGAAAAGACCCAGAAGAACTTTTCCAGGCCAAAAGGTCTTTGTGTTAGACCAAATTTAATCACATTGCTGACCATGCAATATGAAATTTTCTGCTAAAGGTAGATGGAGCTTGTACTTTAAAAATGTCCTCAGGAGCTCCAGCTCATGCTAAATCAGGAGCTCCTGTTGCTACTGGCTTTTGAAGAAGTTTGGTAAATGGAGAAACGGTAGAACAGCTCTGCTGTTTCTATTGTCACTTGCACTGAAGTCAGGCTCCATGGACTGTAATAGAGATGTGGCTCTCACCCACACATGGCAGCTGCTTGAAACTATATACCTGGGGTCAGTATTGTCTTTGTACCCTCTGATTTTATTAATTTACCAGTGAGGTGACTAAATAGCTTTTGAAGCAGCTCCTGAATTAGTACCCTTTTTTGGCCTAATGAAAACAGAAATAAAATTGTGTTAATTAGCCTGATCAACTAAAAGAAACTCAAATTGTGTGTCACAATATTGACATGCGAATTGCAGTTGCTCACACTCTGCTTCAGACCCTTTTGCTGAGGAGCAGAAATCTTGGAAGAGGGACAGTATGAAGAGAGGGAAATTTCACAAGTTCACACTCTAATTTTAATCTACTACTGCAGGAGAGTCAATGCTCATGTAAATCTGGAGTTATGCTGTTGCAGCTAAACTGAGCCTCGGTCTCAATGATTTTGCATTCGTGTTGCCAGCAGACCTTATTTTGCACTGGCAAAACACCAGGTCACTCTGTAGTAAAACCACCCTTTGACATTGCTTCTGGAAGACGACCACAGAACCTAATCCCTTAATCCCACTTGAGAAAGCTGTTTTAAATAGGAAGCAGAGTTGTGTTCCCTTCCATATTCACATGACTGATTCTGATCTTGGTTATGCTGGTGCAAATTGAAACACACACTATAACACGAGAAAACTTGCTCTTGATCTGGCACAGATTCTGTTAACTCCCTTCTGTGTATAAGGTGGCACCCTGCAACACGGATAGAATCATAGAATCATAGAATGGTAAGGTTGGAAGGGACCTCAAGGATCATTTAGTTCCAACCCCCTGCCATAGGCAGGGACACTTCCCACTAGTACAGGTCACTCAAGGCCTTGTCCAACCTGGCCTTGAACACCTGCAGGGAGGGAGCAGCCACAACCTCCCTGGGCAATCTGTGCCAGTGCCTCACCACCCTCACTGGAAAGAACTTCCTCCTAACATCTAGTCTAAATCTTCCCTCTGCCAGTTTAAACCCATTGCCCCTTGTCTTGTCATTACAAGACCTTGTAAATAGTCCCTCCCCAGCCCTCCTGTAGGCCCTCTTCAGATACCAGAAGGCTACTATAAGGTCTCCTTGAAGCTTTCTCTTCTCCAGGCTGAAGAGCCCTAACTCTCTCAGCCTGTCCTCACAGCAGAGCTGCTCCAGCCCTCTGATCATCTTTGTGGCCCTTAACTATCTGATTGATGAGAACACTGCAAAGCAGTACCATAACTTAACATATGCTTTAATAGCAATAAAAGGTCTAAGAGACTGAAGCATTATACATGAGATGATTTTAAAATTCTTGCGTAGTACCAGTTATCACCATAGAACAAACATAGTATTTTTAAGATGTAGTAGCCACTGTAAATCCTCACAAAACTAAGAAATACATGATATAACTATGATCAGTGAATGCAAAATACAAGTGATGCATAAATCTGCCAAAAAAATCTCAACAGTCTGACTGCCAACTGTATAAAATGCATTTATTGAGATCGTGTGATCAGTAAGTTTTGTGGCGTTCTTTACATTAATAAAGCTTTATGCTACTGGAAATTTTGCTGTCTTTCAAAGGCAAGGCATGGCATTGATTGGTAATTTTTAATTGAGAAAAAAAGCCCAAATAACTACAAATAAAAACAATTATTTTAAATAAATGCACATAGATCAAACAAGAAACGTATGTCTGAATATAAGGTTATCATAAACATTCTTATTACATAAAGATAGGAGGTAAGTAATAAATGTTTTCACATTTGGCAATTTTTAGATAAATAGCAATACCTTTTACTTCCTTAAAGGTACGTCAGAGTACTACAATTAATGACATGCTAGACCTACACAGGATAAATAAGATAAATCATCTTAAAAGTATGCAACAAAACCCTGTTGAGGGCTGAATTTTCCAGTTTTTAAACCAACAGGAACACAAATGCTAGTCTGGCATTAATATATTAGTATGAAAGAGTAACCGAGGTATTTAATGGGAACTGCAGACATTATCTTGTGTTTGAAAAAGATGAGAAGAAGGTGGCCTGAAATGTATATATTGCTGTTACTGACAGAAGAAAAGAAACTCTCCTCTTATTGAAAAATCTACACTTTAACAAGTGCATATGCATTTCTATCAAATACAACAGCATGACTTGCAAAATACTAATGGTGTGCACATTCCCATTTCATTATCTCCCTCCACCACTGAAGCACACCAAGATACTTCACATCTGTTGGTCACATCTCTCAAAGGATTTTATTGGGGGAAAAAAAAACCAAAACAAACCATCAGTTACAGCAAATCACTTTCAGGACAGAACTAATTTTAGCTGTTTCTTGCCCTTTCTTAGTTCTCTTCTAATACCACTGTTGCTCCCTCAGTAGAAATACTTATAACTAATTTTTAGCCTTAACAGTTGGGATTTGGGTAAATCTGGGCTGCTCAACAAGCTTTCTAGCAACAGCATCACATTTCATTGCCATTTAGAAGGTCTTGTCAGCATAAGCTCTATAAACAGGCTAGCACCAAAAGTTGTACAAGCTGCAGATCCAAATTTCACACAGTTGTCTTCTGTTTAATGCTGCTAGAGCGCTGCAATCCACAAAAGCAATCTCAGGAGCAAAAGCCATAATCAAATGTGCATACACAGATACATACACAAATCAGCAAAGTAATTCTTGTGACAAATACAGAAAAAGAAAAGCAATTCCGTATTTATTGTTTTTACGAGGCCATGACAGCAGAAGTAGAGCAAAGAAGTGGTAATATTTAGATTCAGATCTTAATTTCATTTAGAAATAGGTTAGTTCAATGACACTAAAAACAAAACAAAACTTGCAGTGTGGCATTCCTCTCCTTTAGTATTGTTGAAGAAAAAGGTGGCAACTTTTAAGTCAGCTATAGTTTTCATAATACAATGTAAAAGCAAGACACACCAACAGTCAAAAGGAGAGCAGAGGATTTGTGCCCCTGAATTCTATGCACACTGGGACAGATCTAGGCAAACTATATTTATATAAAAATATATTCCACATTTAATGAACTCTCCTAGACCAACTTTGCAACAGAAAGTGTAATTGTAACTCATTTAAAGGGTATTTTTTAGATTTTTGTTTACAAGGTTTTTTTTTTATGCTGAAGAACAGTGAAAAATTTAATCGTCCTTTTCATCCATACAATCTCTTTACTTTCCATTTTTTTTCATCTGTCATCCAGTTGCCAGGGATTCAAATCTCATTACTCAGCATTTGATAAATCCATGTTAAGTAATACCATAATTTCAACTTGAAACAGTATTTTAAGTATTTGCTTGGGAATTGGTCCAGGAGATGAAGTCAACTTAATACAGTTTTGCAGTCTACACTTAGACTAGAAGAGGTAAGATGTAAATCATTACTGAAATGTTGCCTTCATTCTGCGCAGTGCGTCCTGGATTTTGCGAGAATGTTTTTCTGCTGGTACCTGATGGAAGTTGGCACAGTTGTCAGCTGCCAAGGCAGAGATTTCTGCATCTTTAAAATGACTTATTCTTTGCCTGAGGTAAGACTGCAGCTTGAAATCTGGTGTATAGGTATAAGGATTCTCTTGAAATGCATGAACTTGGCTCACAACTTTTGCGATATTTCTTGAAAGAGAATATGGTAATGATATTAGTTTGTTTTGCTGATTTAAAAAAACCCCAAAACACCAAAAAACCCTAAGCAAAACCCCTCAAAGCCCAGATCCCCAAATGTTAAAAGAAAATTCAAAGGCATCAGCATTCTATAGATATGACCCTTTAGATGTCAAGACGACTGTAACCATTTTAGCTGCTGACTGAAATATTGCATTAACTCCCCAGTAAAAATTAACATTTTAGGAACTCAGGTGGCATACATAAACAAAACAATTACCTAAGTTTAGTCCACTTGTGAGCTCCATTTGTCATTGTGAATCCTCCAGTTTCAAGTTGCTGGACATGCATAGCCAAGACATGGGCTGATGGAATTGTTGGATGTGTTTTGAATCTTTCTCCTTCCATTAAGCACAAACTGTCACTTTTTAAAAACACCTAGTTCAAAAAATGCACACAGACAAATCTCACATTTGGGGTACTGGGGTAGGTTTTACAATAAATTCTTCATGCATTTAAGCACTATGTATTTATTTGTCATTACTTTTAACTTTTGGCATTGAATCAATATGGCAGCAAACACTTTAAACTACAGAAACAAAAGAAATTAACTCTTGTAATCAAGACATACTTGTTACCTAATTTTTAACTGTTCTAAGTCAGAGGTAAAATTAAATTTTTAGAATTTCATGAAGTTGGATAGATCAGTGAGAGAATTCCTGTGATACAATAAACATTTAAGACTTTTCAAATGAGATTACAGCCACAAAGCTTCTGTAGAATTCATGAGAGTGGAAAAAAAAAAAGGAAGTGTCTAATGCCCCAGCTTGCTCTGAAATGTCTTTATTTTTAGGTACACAGGATACAGTTTTGGGAACTACTGAGATGAAAATTAATATAAACTCTCAGATTGAGAATCAGTTTTAATTTTATTAAAATTTCCTTCATCTTACAGAGTAATAATTAAGGCTTTCATCCTACAGAGGCATTCATTTAAGCAGATCTTGCATCTTAACCTCAAAGAAGTATTTTTATGTTACAGACTTTATACTATACCTCAACAGCCTTGAGTTCCTCCATTATTTCAGCTACTTTTGCAGGTAAAACTTTCCAGGCCTTGTAACAAAACAAAACATATTTATGTTTTTCTGTTAAGGTCCATATTTGAACAAAATTATGTTTAATAAAATAGTCACAGAAGAGAGTCCCAAACTTACTGGTAACTGTCGCACAATAAGATTTTCCAAGCCTGCTAGGATTTGCATTGCAGTAGCAAAATTTCTTTGTTCATAGCAGCATTTTGCTATAAGAAGAAATTTTGATAACAGGCTCACCTGCAGCTGAAGGAAAAAAAAGAAACACCACAAAAGCTCCCTGAAATATATATAGTAAATCTGCATAAATTTGTGTAATAAAATTAAAAGAGAAGGAAGAAGAGATACATTTTCTTTTCGAATTTATCATCAAAATTTTTACTCTAGTAATATTTTCCTCCAACACAAAGCTTACTCTTTTCTGTCACTGAGGTGTCCCTGTCGAAGTCTGACATCTATTCTCCTCAGGCGACTTATTTCTTACATTTTATCAGGTTTTTGACAGCTGCTACTATAAAACATCCAAGACCCTCCTTGTGATAAAAAGCCAAGTTGCTAACTGCCCACTCACAGGTGTATTTCAGAGTATAGCAACTTATATACAGTGATAAGTAACTGTTTCATAATTAATAATACAACATAACAATGACAAACCTTAGATGTGTGACACGTTACAATTTCAGCAGCAACCCAGGTGCTGATACTGTCTGCATTTCTTAGTAATTGTAGAAGGTACTGATCTTGTATGCACTTAGACAGAAATAGATTACAGACTTGAAGTGAAACTGCCTCAGTAGAAATGGCTCTATGGAGAGAATGGAAAAAAAAAAAGGCAAAAATAATTCATGCTGACTTTGTATTTTTAAAGAAAGTCTTGACTGTGAGGATGCCGACTTCTAACAGTTTAAAATAATTTTGCAGAGCTTGCAGTCCTGATTTTATAATCTTTTGCAAAGTACCTGGTGAGCTATGTTACTTTTTCTTCCTTACAATTGCAAGATAAATATATGCAATTACAAGACAGGCATATGCTGCATACATACAGCATTTCTGTGCATAAAGACACCTTCGCCATTTGTTACTGAATAAAGCACTCCATCCAATCTGAAACAAAGTAACAGCCAGAAATCCAAACTCTTATAAACTGCAGCTGTAAGAAACCAAGGCTGGCACAATGAGTTTTCCCCCATGACTGAACCCCAAAGCAGTAAAAACCAGCTGAATTAGCTGTGGCCATTTAACACTCTGTAAAATATGAGCTGCTTTAGATGCTCATTCCCCACTCTCAGACAGAATAGTGCACTACATTTAGTGCAGTCAACAAGTACTAATTAAAAGCTAGCTGAATCCACTGAGTAAGAAGTAGAGTATGAGCAAATGCAATTATGCCCATGTGGCTGGCTGGAAGCACTAATTATTGTTGGGCAAGTAATTTAAGTAGGTTGGTAACCACTATAACAACTGGTTATGTATCTGTGAATACTGATACCTACCTAACAGGACAACATGAACACTGCACTGAGAAGCTACAGTGCCTCCATCCACATTCAGGACCCAGTTGCACATAATTGTGGACAACCTACTCCAGCTGACCTTGCTCTAGGCTGGGATGGTTGGACCACATAATCTTGAGAGGTTGTTTTCAACCTCATCTATTTTGTGATTCTATAATTTTGATAATTGAGATTTTCATACACATACAGACAGGTATTCTCAAGCAGCCTCTTTCAGAAATCATTAAATTTTCAAACAAAAATAAAAATTCTGAATCAGCTCTCCTGACACAAGTCTTCAGAAATATTTTGGCCTGATCAATGTGCCACCTACATATACACATATAAAATCTCCTGAAATTAAAAAATGTACATAAACAGACTAGTGTATTGAAAAGATGTTAAATACTTAAGATGTTTCTCTCTTCCTGGTTGTATTAAAACTGTAATGCAGTAGGTAATTGCTCATTAACAGTATAGAAGGGCAGTTAAATTAAGCAACTTACTTTTGGACAGCAACACATTTGTCTTTAACGCCAAGTGCTCTTGAATTTAGAAAGTGTACTGGATGACATTTATGAAAGAATTCCTAATTAAAAAAAAAAAAAAAAGAGAGAGAGAAAAAGGGGAAAAGAGCAAGATAAATCTGTTAGGATCTAGCAGTTCTTTTGAAATGCTTAGGAAAAAATGTGACAGAGGTTCCCTCTCCCCAGATTCAGAGAGATCATAGCCTAGGAAGAGAAATAGAAAGAAAAAAACAAACCAAAAACCCCACCCTCAAACAAAACCCAACACAAACCAAAAGCCAAACAAATGAGATTATTTGAATTCCAAGTCTTAGGAAATAATATTTAATAAACTGGAAATAGGGTTGGGAAATGGTAAAGAAAGGAAGCTGAGTCCTAAAGACGTAAGATAGATATTAACTGTACTTCCAAGCAACCCTAGTCCTTTGTACCTGTTGCAGTAATGTCAGCTGACAACAAAGCTGTTGTGCACTGTATTCTATTAAGAGATATGGTCCCACTTCATCTGCTTTAGCAAAGGAGACAGGGAATTCTTCTGTAAAACTGTTATAGCATGGCTTTGGCAAAACTGATGAGCTAGTGTACAGCCGCTCTCTCTGGCATGGCGCAATTGGTCCCATACCTTTGGAAAGTTTCCAGTTAAAGTTCTGCAGAAAAAAAAAAAAAAAAAAAGGTAAAGCTACAACTTCTATAAAGCAAACACTCTGTTTCCCCTTGCTTTAATTTAATGGGATGTTTTGTTACAGAAGCCTCTTTGTGGATGCAAAATTCTTCACCTAATCTTCAGGGTTAGCTCAGACACTAATTGGTTTACCCAACACTGCTGTTCTGAGCTACTGTAATACAACATACACAGCCCATGAGTCTGAGCAGGAAGTTATTTGATCTCAATGACTGAAACCTCTGTGTATCCAAGCTTTTTGACATAAAGTAGTTTATATTCTTAAGCTTTACACTTCTTATCTCTTACTATTCCTTGGACACTTTTTGCTTAGAATCAAACAGCCCTTTCCAAAGAAATACTTGGTTTTCCATTCTGTTCCCTTGTTCCACCTTCCAGTATCATTATGATGTAGTGATAATAAATGAAGTCAGTTTCTTTATTCTGCTTGCATCCATGGGATTCTGCACCTTTATCAAGAGGCTCATTCAGCTTGCACGTTACTGACACATTTTACTTTTTATATGTAATTTTGGTCACTCTACAGAGATCCTTTTCTCAGCAGAAGCCACAGCATGCTTCAGCTTCTGGGGTTACTTTTAACTAGGATACTATATGAACCAGTAGACATAGACAGAAGTTCAGACAAGCTTTTGCTACAAACTTCAAAGTTCTAGCAGGAAACAACTCACCCTTCCCCATTTTCCTATTTTTATAAATTCATGAAGACATATGCCTAATAAAAAGTATTCATTTGATGAAAGGGAAAATGTTTCCTAGAAACTATGAGTCACATGCTAGTATCAAACATGAAGAGTTCAACTCCTCTTGAAATTCTGATTATCTGATCTACTATTCCTGAAAGTGCTGACAGGGTGCAACTAAGGCTGAAGATGATTTCTGCAGATACAGGACTATCTAGACCTTAGACACTTCTAAAAGAACATGTAAAATACAGGTACATTAATTTTACTGAATCAGGGTGTAGACCCTAAGCTTGCCAAGTACTTCAGTTTTGGCCAGTAAATAACAGATGGAAATGTGCTCTTATACTGCAGCTTGAAGAAAAGACATGCCTTTCTGCAAACATCTTCTGAGAGCTTTTTACACAGAGAATGTAATGTTTTCCTGTCCTCTTCGCCCTCCTCTTCACATTTGTCCATGTTGGAGCTCCACTGAGCATTACCACTTTTCTTGGCAGAAGCATCCTCAAGCAATGACAGTAAGTGCTCACCATAGCCATTTAAGGGAGCAACCTGTAAATGCAAAATAGGTTAACAGAATATGGAACTCAATTTCCCATAATTCATGAGTACGACATAAAACAGCTGTAAGGTTCACATTGCCCAAACCCAGACATATTTAATATAGCTGTCAAAGACAGTATTATTTATTGTTTATTTACTGCAATTGTAATTAGGACAGGTTTTTTTGTAATAATCTTGTATGTATCGCAACTGATGTCAATTGATTTTTTTATTTCTATTTTTTCCTAAAGCTTCTACTGAAATTCTGACTTACTTTGGAAGAAATAAATTCTTTTAGGGTACGCAGAAGATCAGTATTTGTTGCAAAGTCTACACTGTAGCAGTCTTCAATCCAAGCCTGCAGGATGTAGAAACTGCGGTTACGTATTTTGGTAAGTGATGTGGAAGAATCCAGGCTTGCACTGGTGAGGAGAAAAAGGCATTCATTTCACCAAAAGTGATATCCCAATTCCAATTTAAAAATAACTGTTGAAAAAAACCATGACTATTAATTAGTACTGACTGTACTATGTTAAATTTTTGTGTTTTACATCTCTAGACTCCATGGCTCTATGGAAAGAAGGCTGAGATTGTACTTACAAGTGACAACTGAACAACTGGCAAAAGCATGACTCAGAAGTAAAAAATGATGCAAGCAGTCTGTCAACTACAGCACTTGCTCCAGTTTAACTCTCACTTGCTTATAAAGTTTTAAAAAAATGATCATCAAGTTTACATTTAATTTAGTACTTTTCAGAAACACCTACTTAGGACTGAGGGGAAAGAGTCAATTGTGCTTTGATAGTATTTTTCAGAGGAAAGGACTGTACCTGGATAAAGTGCTGCTGATTCTATCAAGAAGAAACTGCAAAAATTCTTCTTGTGTGCAGAAATAGCGAAACGTGTAGAGAAACTGCTGAACATAGCCTTCTAAAAAGGCATTTCTGTGAAGCACAAGAGAAATTTCAGACAAGCAAGAACACAATTCTTTCTCACATTAGAAGAGTACAGCAACAGAAAAAGCAAAAAAATCCTTGAAATGTCAAGAATCAGTAGGGATTTTACTTTCTCCTATATTACCTCTACATAAAGCCTCAACTTTTTTATTTTTCAAAACAAATGCTGCAACTGCCAACATTGAAAGCATAATTTATTTAAAAAAACCAAACCTACCTACTTGTAATTTTGTAAAGAATCACTTTGACATTTCTATTACAAAAAGTCACATTCTAAATAGTATGGAGGAGCATATTTAATTGTCTTTGTTTTCCTATCTTATGTTAGAATCATAGAATGGTAAGGTTGGAAGGGACCTCAAGGATCATCTAGTTCCAACCCCCTGCCATAGGCAGGGACACCTCCCACTAGAACAGGTCACTCAAGGCCTCGTCCAATCTGGCCTTGTACAGCTTCAGGGAGGGAGCAGCCACAACCTTCCTGGGCAACCTGTGCCAGTGTCTCACCAACCTCACTGTAAAGAACTTCCTCCTAACATCCAGTCTAAATCTCCCCTCTGCCAGTTTAAACCCATTGCCCCTTGTCCTGTCATTACAAGACCTTGTAAATAGTCCCTCCCCAGCCTTCCTGTAGGCCCCCTTCAGATACTGGAAGAGTACTATAAGGTCTCCTGGAAGCCTTCTCTTCTCCAGGCTGAAGAGCCCCAATTCTCTCAGCCTGTCCTCATAGGAGAGCTGCTGCAGCCCTCTGATCATCTTTGTGGCCCTCCTCTGGACCCGCTCCAACAGTTCTATGTCCTTCCTGTGCTGGGGACTCCATGTTCTATACAGTTTTTATAAATAACAGCATAAAAAGTATATATTTCAAGTAAGAAAATGTTTTCTGTAACTCTAATTAAAGCTTTAACAACAGAACATACTAAAAATAAGTGTGTTTTACTTTTTTTTAAATATACATAGGGACTCCCAAGGCCTTAACACAGGTCAGTTGTCATGTCTCCCCAAGGCTTAGGGCTAACCATTAAAGTTTGGGTTTGATGAATATGGAAGCTCTGATTCCAAAACAATTTGTTTACTTTGTGCAAAACAGTGACTACCAGGAAAAGCAGCACTTTGGATAAGAAACTAGGTCTCAGAGTCTGGATGAGCTGGGAGGAGTAGCTAGGAGGAAGCTGCTCCAACAAGTCTGATGTAGACTCTCAGGCAGTTTCCATCCTTCATGATATTATGGTTCAGGTACCTTAAAACAACAGTGCTCTCACCATTATTGAGAGTTAAAGGACATCTTTGTCCTCATTTAAGCCAAGAAATAATCCTCCATACTGATCCATCCCAAGGGCTGAGGCAATAATCTCTAAACCAGAAACTAGATGTTTTCACATTCAGCCCAAAATAACAATAATTATAAAATTGTATGTTCTGAAGAATTATTATTTATATGCTGGTAGTAACATAAAGCATTGATTCCATGGCAACTATCATAGCAAAGCCTCAAATCAGTAAAGGAATAAAAAAAAAAAAAAAAAGCTTAAAGTTATTAGTGTTTTATTTATTATAAAATGATTTGAGTTTTGATTATTTCTTATCATACTGTCCTTTGCCATTTCCATGTCCATTTTCTGTAAGTAAGTATTCACAGAAACCACATTAAGTTTAACACAAGAGAGGAGAATTTATGCCACATTCAACAAATAGGATTTATCATGGCAAATATATTTTGTGATTTAGCAACTATGCCTCAACCCATTCTCAATTCAAGATGTGCAACATATACCATACCTAGAATATAAATTGGCCATTAAACCAAGTGGTGTTCCAGCCTGTAGAACTCTTATTCCATTTTCATTATTACATTGGTATTTGTCTGTGTTATAGTACAGCAGCAGTGAAGACTCATCCATAGGTGCCACACTTGCAGTGTCAGTTCTCCCATTGTGAATGACTGCAGGCAGCACACAGGACTCCACACCCCACTGCTCTGCATACAGGATCTGCTCAATCCATCAAAAAAATAATGTAGGAAAATAAAGAGGAAAATCAACACAAAATGCAGTCAAATCAACTTAAAGACAAATAATATTTCATACAATTGCTTTTTCTCCTTTTAAAAACAATAGTAGCAGCAACAAAGTTTATTTTAATAATTTAGGACCTACTTAATTTTGCACTTTGACACAAAACATTTCAGATTTCATGCACTGAATTGAGCAGCTGACTACACTGATGCAATAATGAAATGACAAATAAAACAAGCAAAATAAAGTCTGACTTGCCTGCACGTATTTCTTCACCAGTTCAAGAAACTGCACTTTTGATTTCATCTCCTGCAGCTGTCCTCTCAATTTGGGCAACATAGATTTAGTTTCAAGACCTTCAGATTCAAAACACAGTGTAGGAATATAAATTATTTTGATTTACAGAAAAAAAACTTACAGAAATCCTTAAATCTTAAAATTACTAAAGGACCCACTTCACCACTGGCAAGTTGTTGTAATCTTACCTTTGCTGCTTCTTTCTTTCTGGACCAGTTTCTGGTAAAACTTTATGGTCTTTCTGTAATTTTTTGTCTCCATCATTAGCAGCTGTTCTAGTTCCTATTTAAAGAGAAAAGGGATTCTGATGAGAACAGTAAATGCAAGGCTCTAGTAGGAAACTGAAGTTTTAGAAGGGAATTATTTCATATGAAAAAAAATAAGAACATCCAAATGGACACAAATATGACACCAACTGGGAAAAACTACCTTTCACACCTGTGTTTGCCTGCAAGTTAGAGCATATATCACCTGACCTCAGAAAAATGAGTTATGCCACAGTTCTACAGCTTGAGAACTAGAGTTGGATTGTGTTATGATGAGACCACACTGAAGTTTGTAATATTCCTTTAGTTATAATTGCACTTATCTCATTATTTGCAAGGGCGTTTTAAAACGTGCACTCAGAAGTCATCCAGAATTCAAACTGATGGGTTCTGAAATCAGTGCAGACCCCAGAAGTGTTCTATTAGGCAGCTGGCCTATATCTGCAGCAAGAACTGAATATCTGCCTGAAAGTAATGTTTTCCAAACCAGTATAATTATATTATGCAACCAGGTCAGAAGGCAGACAAGAGAGTTGCTCTGTAAATAACATACCAATTTTGAAGTTCAGCTTATATACTTTATATTTATGTATTTTACATAATTGAAAAATAAATTAAATTTCTATGAAATTATGTAACAAGCAATAGATAGAAATGAAAGAATTCTTACAATCATATAAAAATTAATGTGAGCATTTTTAATTGTTTGCATATCAAAGGTTTCATATTTTACCAACCAGTGAAAAATGAGCTAACAAGTTTTGGTTCATTTTCTGATTTGTTATGAAACAACAAACATGATGTGTGTTGTGTTTTATAGAAGTGGTGGCTTTTGCACTCGGGTCCTAAGCTAACAACCAGTGACCCAGTTACATGAAACAGCATTGCAAATGGAGTAAGTTCACTGAATGCAGCAGACAACTCCCACAGCAAAATGATCAGAAACACATAGCTCAGTGTTAACATATCAAACAACAGATTGGTAAATAGGTTAGCTTTAATGGGATGGACTTACTAGAAATTAATCTGAGTTTGAAAAAAACTTTTCACTTCTTCAGAAGAGCTCAGAAGTTTTAACAACATAGTTCATTAGCAGCAAAAGTTACATGAGCCCTGTGGATTTTTGTAAGACTTACTGTTGCACAGGTATGGCAGAGAGAAGACTGAACGCACAGAAAAGCTATTATCCAGATTCTGAATTGGAACCTGCTTGCTTTTACTTAGTTTTGGTTTTGCTTCATTAACCAAAGTGAAACCATGTTAACTAAGAGATTATGAACACAGAAAGAGAATCAGGAAGAGTGGCCATTTTATGACATTTGGAATGTGGTGGGAAGAAATGATTTGTCCTCTAAGTAACTTCAGGTGAGTAGCAATGAAGTCAGTAACAAATTCCCAGTCTATTCCACACCACCTTCTATTTTCAGTGGGTCTAGAATATAAATATTTCCAATGAACCTACACATGCAATTGTTCTGCTTTCTCCAAATTATTTTCATCAGGACATTTCTCTATAGAACATTTCTTAGGCTGGGGAACAAAGCAATGACAGAGTGACTCTGCTTACTTGAGAAAATTGCAAATTCCAATCTGTTCTTGAAGTATAAGTTCTTTTGTGGGCTGAAGAGCCACTTCACTAAAGGATGTAAAACATTGGCAGAAGGGAAAGGAAAAGAAGAAAGGAATGGGTTGGACTAGATGATCTTTCAAGGTTCCTTTCAGCCCTTGACATTCTGTGATAGGTAAAAACTGTGTCCAGAACATACAAAACCTTCACTAGAAATGTTTTAGTCACAGCCTAGGTGCACTGAAGTTTGGTGGAGGTTCTTACAAGCAGCTTATGAGATCTGCAGGAGAACTGAAAACTAGCGTGGGCAAAGAGAGAAACAGCAAAGGCTAAGGGTGGAGGGCTTGGAGCTGCATGAGAACTGAAACCAGTTTATCAGACTACAGGAACAAAGCTCTTCTCATTGTGAGAATAGACTTGGATATATCCCAGAAAAATGGCAGCCCTGGTAGCTGCCTTCCCTTGCTCTGCTGCAAGGACTTGGTCTGGTTTGCCTGGAAGCACTCTCTATGAGGAGCAAACCCAGCAGCTCCTGGACTAGAGATGATGTGAGGCAAGGAATATATCCTTTCTTGTCTAAGGACTAACTTTTCTAAATGCAAATCAACTTTTGCTGACCTTAAGAACCACAATGAACTATCTGATACGCACCTACACATTAAAATATTAATTACTTCTATGATATTTGACAGTGTTGCCTTGATATGTATGTTATTTAGGCTAGCTACTTCACACTCCTTTTTTTAATCATAATAGGTGGATTAATCCTACTGTTACTATCGTTCATCATACAAATATTTTACTCTTTTGCATCTTATTACAAGCTAACTAAGGTGCAGACAACATCCAACAGGTTCCAGGGGAAAAATGAATTATTTTTATGGCTGAATATTTAATTCTATCATAAATATATATATATTCTGACACTCGGCCTCTCAGAATCTGCATGTTGTCAGACCTACTTACAGCTATACCAAATTAAAACCCCCTAAATATATTTAATTGCATTTGGTTTTAGAAGATGAATAAAGAAGCACTTGAATCATATGAATATTTTCATTGCAGTGACAGCTGTATTAGTGAGATCTACATGTCTCAAACTGTAATGTGTTGTATCCCTAAACTCATATTCAATAGTCAGCTCTAGTTGAAGACTGGGCTTGGACTGACCAAGCAGACCCATCCCTGTGAAAGGGTAGTGGCATCAAGTTAGTCAAACTCAAATGTCTATAGTCAAACAAAATTCTGAAATATCAGCTCCCAAATACTGCTTGAGCATTCTTTACTGTAAAGCTGTAGAATCAGTCCAGTTGATTCAGTAGAATCAGTTGATGACATTTTCAAAGTCTGTCAGAGACCTAGGACAAAAAGTAGTTTGATATAATCCTTGCCAGAGACTGAAAACTAGGCTACGGTTAATCAAGGAACTAGTTTTTGAAGTAAAACTAGTTAACAGATGAATGGAACAAGGAAAAATCAGAGTGGAGACAAACAGCTCTACCTTGGAGGAGAGGCAGGAACTTTTCTCCAGCAATTCAAACCACCTTCCTGCTTGAAACAGCCACTTAAAAGCCTTCTTTTGGACTTTGTAGCCCTCTTGGACTGGATAAAGAATACACATTTTCTCTACTAGATTAGATTGCCAACATGAGAAGCTGGCAATTAGAATAATTAACTTTTTGACCCTCTACCTTGGCAAAAAACTCAGGGATAAAAAAAGATACCAGGTGTTCCTGTATTAATATTGGAAGCTCTATTAGTAATTAATGTACTTTAATTTTTCCTTTTCCTTCACATGAACCAGACTCAGAACTTTATATACATTTC
The DNA here is from genome assembly GCA_013399055.1 of Ramphastos sulfuratus. Lineage (NCBI taxonomy): Eukaryota > Metazoa > Chordata > Aves > Piciformes > Ramphastidae > Ramphastos > Ramphastos sulfuratus. The sequence goes on along the minus strand of WBNM01017201.1, from coordinate 220,564 downwards.
TACAATTTCTACTCCTCAGCTTTGGACTTGAAAGCTTTACAAAAATATAAAACTGCAGCTTGTTATAAATAGATGTGATCAATACATGTGATCAGTACAGTCTTTAAAGGAATGGAAGACTTTGAAACAATCCATTCCGGTATCCATGCTCCCTATGCCCCTCAAGCTGCTTAAGAGGCAGAAGGCTGCATTCATCATGCTAATTCACTGTCTCTAAGTGAAGATGTGAGCAAATAACTGCCATTCTGTTGGCAAACAGTGAGAAGCTATTGGGGAATTCATCGTGACCAAGGAAAAGGGCTCAGAGCACATCACAAGGAGGACCTCTCCTGTCTGATAGACACCAGTCGTAGTCATTCCTAGCTCTGTTCTAGTTACCTCCACTATGGGGTTGGTGCATGTGGCAGGCAGTACTTTTCCAACCAACTTCAGGAAGAGAAAATGAGTTCTAGGTCAATGATTATGAATTTCATGTCAGTGCTCTTTATTTTGGAATATGACCCTTAGCCTGGTTTATTGACAAGACATCACAAATCTTGAGGATTTAAAAACACTTCAGAGTTAGCATTTAAAAGAAGAAAGGGGGTTTCAGCTCACTAACAGTATTTTACACAATACTGTAAAAAAAACAGTATTGTATTTTTAATCGGCAAGTAAAGAGGTATCTTAATTTTAAATCAATGTACTCACCACTTTTTTAGCATCTATATTTTGTGACTCACTTGGTTTCTGCTTTCCAAGGTTTTTCATGTAACTATGAACTTCTGAATCAAAGCATTCAGCTCCATAAAATGCACTGCTCCAACCAGGACTACAGCCATGAAAGTCAGGTAGGTTGGGAGACATAAGGTAGCTGTTTCCAGGTATTTTTATTATGGTCTCTTGCTCCAGCTCTACATTTTCTTCTGCCAAGCCTGGACTAACACAACAGCTGCTGTTTTGTAAACATTGCTCCCCTTTCTCTACAGGGATAGTATTCTGCAGCTTCAATTCATTTTTCAAGTCATCCAAAGGTGACTCATCAAAATCCATTTCAGGTAATGATGCATTTCTCATAGGCCCAGATTTCACGTCAAAGGTTGCTTCCCCTTTTCCTGAAGAGGGCATATGGAGAGGAAAGAAAGCATAGTCACATGCTGTAATTCATGCTTTGCTGAACTTAACATACGTACAAAACATAGTTACAAGACTACCTATCAACTCTAACACTGGTGATTAAATACTTATTTGGACTCTGATTTCCTTTTCTCAACTATACACTGTAAAATGGTAAAGATTAAAGGTATTTCAGAACTATTAAGCAACAGTTATGCAATACATTTCTGAAAATTACAAGGCATTTTCTGGATGTACAGAACAAATATTTAAACAAAGCATAGTGCAAAAGCTTTAAAACAAAAGGTATGTCTGTTGGACTTGTGCACACATTAGTAAAAAGCTTAGCTCTTGAAGGTCTTTTTTCCATCCATAAGTTTTGAAGCTTTTATTCCATACATACAGGGCAAGAATACTTGATAAGCCAAAGGAGACACAGATGCTGAAACTTCCTACTCCTATGGGACTCACTCCCTTGAGCTACAATGGAACTTCTTTGCAGTTATAGCAGCTACTACCAACCTTAAGGGACTGAGGCAATAGTCAAAGGTTGGTATGATGCTGACAGGAGTTTTTATGCCTGCCAGAAGTCTCTCTTTTCAGCTGAGCAACACTCCAGGGTTTATATATGTCACCTTGGAGTCAGATGGTCCTAAAGTACTGGTTCAAAGAAATCACATACTCCATGGGAAAGTCTGGCTCTACATCTGCAATCATTCCAAGCCAAAATGGAAAACTGCAATGTAGTAACAGCAGCAAAGTGCAAACTTAAAAATTTATGTTTTGCCATAAAAATTAACACCATAGTGGTATAAGGCATTTTGTAATGAACATGCAATTTAATTTTGCTGAAAAAGGAGAAGTAACCAAGTTTAAATGCTGAAATTTGGCTGAACTATCTTTAAAAAAAAAAACCAACATACTAACAGAACAGCAACCAAATATAAGTTGCTCATGAATATACCAAGCCTACAAAGGGTAATAGTTTTGTTATAATAATGGGAATCAGCAGACCCAGATCATATTCGATTTGAGGTACTGAAAGAGAGAGTAAATCTTTGGTTACAAAGTATGACAGGAAAAAAAAAAAATATTCAAAACCCACACTGAGGAAGTCCAAATAACAATCACCAATAAAATCTCACTGACTGCTCTGAAATGGTGTCCTGTAACCACCTTTGTGAAAGAAAGGCAAAGCTATCTTGATTAACAAATCATTTATCCCACTGTTCATTTTGCTATCCATCTTTAAACAGACATTTTGGTGAACAGAATAGGGAAGTGGTGCAATAGACAAAAGACTATTCTATTCACTATTCACCTGTTTGTGAAAATGCTTTTTTTAATCAATAGTTAAAAATGTCCATTTAAGTTAAGAGCAATTAAGTTCCTTGGTTTCTGTACAACTTCCTTCCCCAACATCTGTAATTTTTTTTTTATTGATAGCATGTAAACAAAAAAATTTAATACATATTTACTTTACTTCTTAGTTTTAATTCAGAAGGGAATAAAGAAGAACCAGATCTGTTTGCACAATCATCCCTCAATCAATCCTCAACGTTTTCAGTAACACCTAAGGAAGAATTTTCTTAAGCTCTCCTCTCTTCTTTGCTAAGCTTGCTACATTGTGTGGAGCTGCCTTAGCAAGTCTGTCCCCCTTCCCCCTCTCTACTTTAAAAGCATTCCACTAGAACATCTATTGGATGAACACAAGAAGACCACATGTAACAGTTAGGAATTTGGGAGTTTTTGCAACAGACAAATCTGTGTAAATAAAAGTAAATGAAACAGGCATCCTACTCAATGTAAGCTTCATATAAAAGACAACAGGTCCCCAGATTCACTGTTAATGTTTCTCAGTGCTAAGGTAAGTGTTTACATGAAGGCACACTCAAAGTTCTAATCTCTCAAAATTTATGACATCGAAGATTCCTAGCAAACACAGATCTAGAAACATGAAGTTTCTTCTCACCTTCTGTCTCTTCGCTGCTTGCTAAACAGCTATCAGATTTCTTCAGATCTTGCAGTACATTGCCAGTCTTTGAATCATCTGCCTCAGTTATGCTGAAAATGCAAGAAGATTGGGAAAAATTAGTTATTTCACAGAATCACAGAAGACATTTGGTTGGAAGAAATCTCAAAAGATCATCCAGTCGAACCTTTGGCCCAGCACTGAAGGGTCAATACTAAACCTTCAGTAAACAGGTTTTGGAAGTATGATACATTTGGAGGCTACAATAGAATAAAAATATTTCTTATTATTTTTTATTTAGATAGGCTATTGAGGATGAGATAGTAAAAATGAGAAATTAAACTGATATTTTTCTTACCAGGCTACTTCCAAAAGACTGCCAAGAGGAATGCTGAGTTACACTAGACCAGTTAAGTAAAACTTCTAGCAAAGATAAATTCATTTCCTTACTCTTAGGTGTGAACAGAACAAAAGGATATATAAGAAGACAATTCAAATAGAATAAGCAAGCTGAACAGCAAGAATAACATATTTCACTTGTGGCTAAACAGTCTCTAGCAAGACTATGAAGAGTTCTATTAATGGTCAAACCCAATATTGATCAGAATTAAGTTTCCATTATCCAGCTCTTCTAAAATGGAGTTAACAGACAAGCTTAATAGAAAATGTTTTCTGCTATGCCATTAAGTGCTACTTGCTATAAGAATAGCCATAAAGTATCTAATAGACTGGGAAATTAATAGTTGGTAAGAAATCAGTAAGGATACCTGAAGAGAAGCAGCATACCCTTTCCTGCGGCTAGGAAGTGGGGATAAAAATCATTACACTGAACTGCAAAAAGGAAAAAGTTTAAAGATACCTACCATAAATGTGAAGGTCGTTCTCCATTGACTACCTGATAGAGATTCTCCAGTAATTTTTCATCCCAGTAGAGGTCACAAAACTTCTCACAAATTGTATCAGAGAACATACCAAACTTGATTTCCTTTAAGTTTAAAATGAAGTTACAATTTTTAAACAAAGAAAAAAAAAACAAAGAGAGAAAACAAGTATAACAACATTCTTACACATGAACTGTAATAATCTACAGAAGGTACATAGAATCATAGAATTGTCAAGGCTAGAAGGGACCTCAAGGAGCATCTAGTTCCAACTCCCCCTGCCATGGGCAGGGACATTTCACACTATATCTAGCTGTTCAGAACCCCATCCTGCCTGGTCATAAAGACCTCCAGGGATGGGGCTTTCCCCACCTCTCTGGGCAACCTGTTCCAGTGTCTCCCCACCCTCATGCTGAAGAACGTCCTTCTAACATCCAATCTGAATCTACCCACTTCTAGTTTTGCTCCATTCCCTCTAGTCCATACCCATATCAAAAACTTCAACTCCATTCTCTAGATAGCCATCAAAAGCAAACTCTTCTTGTATGAGATGAACCACTTCTTGTAGTAAAGCACCACTTGTTCTGCTCTGCTGAGGCAGGACTTCAACATCAAAGAGACGAGAATTGCCTTGATTCACCGAGGTACATGACGTGTGTTCTTGTTCAGTGAAAATACTGTCTGTACTAGTAGCACACTCAATTTCTTGGCAGTTGGTTTGAATAACTGGGTTCATTTTATCAGGCTCATTCTGTATATCAGTAGCCTCACAGTTCTTCATTTGGCAAAAGGAACCATCATCATCTGTCTGTGAGCTCATTTTATAGCTTGCAATAGCACTGGAAAGCAGCACTGGCAAGCGATGACAGCAATCGTAAGCAACTCTGGAACGGAGCGGTCTGTTTGGTATTTGCTCTGATACAGCTACATGTACTGGTACAAATGTCAAAACTCTTCTCTCTGAGTCCTGTTTGAGGATAATGTTATTTATATGAAGGAAATTAGGAGATGTAGGACCAGCTAAGGAGCTGGATGGAGCTTCAGACCATGTGCTCTTTCCCTGTAGAATATGTAAGGAGTCAGATGGTGATGGTAACATAACTACAGAACGAAATGCATCATCTGAATTTTGGTCTTCCAAACACCTCTGCGATGAGCGGCTTGGAACTTGTAAACCACACTCAGGTATTCCAGGTGCAGTTTCAACAATATATGTGTTCTCAGTACCACGGCTTTTAGAGTCTTCTGTACATCCTGATTTGTTGTGGTCCACATGTTTTTCTTCTCCTGTTTCTTTCTTGAATTGCTCAGAGACTGGTGTATGGCCCTCTCTGAAATGGAATAAATAAAAAAAATTGAGGATAATTCCAGTAGATTTAACAATCAATTTTCAAGTTTAACTTCAGGACATACTAACTTTGTTATATTAGCATTTTGTTGCAGAATAATAGGCTTAAAGTGAGTTGCAGGAGAGGTGAAGGCAACAGGTAATGTAGTTTTCTCACAATTTAGAGAAACCTGGCATGGTACCGGTCCTTTAACTGCTACAAGTTTACTTTCACTGGTAATAGGCACAAATCCTAAAAACAAGAACAAAGTTAAAAAGATGAAAAATATGCAAAATATAAATACAAGGTAAATAACAATTAATTTAGGTAGGAAAAACAGAATTGCCTATAAGACCAAGAAAAATCTTACATAGAGAACTGATCTAGAGAAAAAAAGAAGTCTCACTGCTTACCTAGACTTGACTCTGAAGGGCCCATTTCATGTCTTTCATTTTTAAAAGCAAAAGCTACATGATCTTCAGATGAGATTACTTTTTCTTTAACAGCCTAACAATAAAAAATGAAGTCCAAAATAAATTTATGAGCTGCACGCATAATAAACACACTTGAAACAAACACAACACAACAATTACATATTAATGTCTTCTGTTCTCATAGAAGAGGTGGTAGATGAAAGAGAGTATGAAATTAAGCTGCTTCTTCAGCCATACAGATTGTGGAGTCAGGGCACCCTGTGCAGTGCCCATTCCAACAGTAAAAAACAGGGAAAAGAAATATTGAAAGGCTACTTGAAAAATAAATAAAAAAGGAGTCCAAATCTAACTATACTTGCAAGGGACAGAAGATTATCCAAATACAATTTACAACATTAATTGAAAAAACGTAGAACACTAAAAAAGGTGGCATCCTTACCTTAAAGACAGATTTATTCAACAATGCCAAAATATTTTTGCTATTTATACCTTGTTCAAGTAAATAACCATTGCATGTCTGAAAAAAAAAAAAAAATCAATTAGATAAGGTATTTTTGGACAAGGACAAAGTCAAGATAAATAGCCAGTTAGAAGTAATCTAAGTTTAGAAAGTCTTATGGAGCTATTCCAAGTACCTTATTAACAAGTCTGATATAAATTAAACACACACCTCTTTGTGTCCCTAGAGGGGTAACTTTAAGAACAAATCCCAAAGTGACTGCTTATAATTTAATTAGGTCTCAGTCTATTATCAAATATAAATTAACATTTTGATGTTCAAATCACTACAACAAGACTTTAGACAACAGAATTTCACATAAAATTGCTTAAATCTAGTAACCTTAATTGCATCAGCTAGAGAAGGTCTTTCTTCAGGGTTTTTTTTTGCCATATGCAGAAGAAGCTTTTTCAATTTTCTTGGCAATGCTAGTTTGTGACTTGGTGGAACACTGTATTTTGCAGCCATCCACAGAACTGCAGCAACGCCGTAAATGCAGACCTATTGGTATAGTATAAGAGACAGGAAAGATGTTAACAGATCAAAAAAAAAACCCAACTTTTCCACTTCAAAAGTGATTTCAGCAAATTATCCAAAAAGTCCCCTCATTTCCCAACCTCCCCCCACCCCCCAACAAAAAAACACCCCACAGAGCTTCTGAAGTAAAAAACACATTTATCTTTTGAAGACGCTGATGGAAATCTCAATCCATTTCAAAAACTAGCTGTTATGCATGCAGGGCCAATAATAGTAGCTAATTTTCTACTGTTGGAGCAACAGACATAATTTGTCTTAGCATTTGCCTAGGAAAATTATTCAGGAAAAGAAAAAAAAGTGGTTTTAAGAATCATTTTGAAGAATTTCTTTCTCATAGAAACTCAAATGGCTGCAAGCCTTAAGAGCTCTACCATAAAACCTGGCCAGCTGCAATTTATTTAAAAAAGGCCATGATAATTTAGCAAATGCACAGTGGAGTAATTACAAGCCAGTCAGTATGAGTCATATTTTACAGAGAAAATCACACCTATTAGAAGAACAAGGCATTGTATATTTATTTTAGCAGATATTGTGCTACCTGTAGCCAGACCAGTTGAAGTTGCCATGATGAGTGACCTTGAAAAGCACTTGATCTTTGCAAGCTGTCTTACTTCAGAATTACAATTTTCAGACAGAGCCAGACTTGATGTTTAGCTTACATATGTTAACATGTACTACAAAGGTAATTTTGAGAAAGTTACAGCATCATGCTCCTTCTTACTGCCTCTGAAAGATATTAAAAAAGCTCAAAGGACAGAAACCTAAGCACAGCACTAAATAACGTGGTCATATAAAAGTGTTTTCTAGCAGTCCTTTGAGCAAAATGAACACAATATAACAAGGAAGTCTTCTATAAGGAAAATAACCTGTGAAGCACTTGAACTGTTGAGCAAAAGCTGCTAGTAGGTACAAAAATGTTTGAAATCAGAAAAAGCAGCTCCACGAAAAAGTTTTTTTCCCTCTTGGGCTCAGAATTCCAAGAGTTCAATGGGATCACAATTTTAACCTAAGTTTATTTATTTAGGAAAAACCTGCCATCCAATTCAGCATCTCCTTCAAAAAAGTTCCTTTTACTGATGAAATGTTATTGTGACTGACACCACATAGTCTTGATTCTCCTATCCTAATTCCAACTCAATGATTATAACTAGAAGTTATACAAATATAAGGAAAAAACAAAAAGAACCAGGTCAGCTTATTCTATATCTAGTGTGTAAAAACCCCAAAACACTCATAGAAAAAAAAATACTTCAGGTTTTCTAAAGAAAAAGTATAAATCATAGAGAGTTTAGGATTATTAACTTCTAGTTAATAATCCTAGTGTCTAGTAAAACTGCTCTGTTGTATTCCAGGGTTGGTTTAAACTTCCAAGACCTCTGAAAAAGTTGCACATTGGATCAAGACAATTTATGAAAAAGCATTTTTAAAGAAGATACATATATCTTTCCTAGTTACAGATGATTTACAGAAAGCAAATCTCTGTCTTCAGTAGATTTTTAATGAATTTTTCCTCTGATTCATAACTACAACTAATTTTAAAAAACTCATGAGGCACAAGGTACACAATAGGCAAATTTTCTTGTTACATAATAGAAAAGCACCATAAATCCTGTTTTCATAACTCTTAAGATTGCTGTGCTAAAGTTTGCATTGCAGATGCAGTTGAAGGTATATATTCACCTGCTATTTATTAACATTTTTTTGTATGTGGTCTGGGAGGTCCTTCTGGCTTATAACTATAGTGAAAAGCTCTAAGAAAACTATATTGGTAAGATACATGACTCATAGCCACAGTGAAATTATGCTGATAGTGATGCTTTTACCCACTCTACCCAATGAGACTAATGTTTGGAATTTAGCCTAGATAGTAAAAAATGCTGACCTTAGTGAGACCTCCAGAACGCAAGAATATGATTCTAAAGTCCATCTTATTGCTAAGACACTGAAAATAATTAAGCTTTAAGGAAAAATATTGAATAATATTTTCAAAGCAGTTACTGTAACAAATTTGGAAGGCAAAATTATTTTTCAGAAGCAACTAATTTTATAGGAGATAAATATGTAAAAGCCTCACAGACAACCAAGAAGCATTGGGAGAAATGAGAAATATCAGAATATTTGAAGTAGTAGCAGAGGGATACGATTGTCCTTTGATAAAATATGTAGCAGCCTACACAACCTACCACATTACCTTCTCAGTAACCACATCATCCTCTTCAATTTCAGGAGCTAAATAAAATAGATCACAAGGTTCTGAATGAGAAAAGAAACCAGAAACAAAAGGTAAGATATTTGCTTTCTTCTCCACTCCTCTCCAAAAGAAATAAAAGCACAACACCACAATGTATTAGTTTACCTTCAGCACTTGGAGCTGTAAAGAGGATGCTTCCATGGCAGTCAATTAACACAGAGTTCAAACACAAAACCACTGCAAAATAAGCCACAAAACCACAAGGCATAATAAATACCTGTTCTTGATTGATAATAATAAAAAGTTTATCTTTTCAGTGTCAGCAATTACCCTACAATAAATGATGTTCTAAATGCTAGAACAGACACTATCCAATAAAGAGACAGTGAGTGCATAATCACTAAAAGATATTTCTGCAGGATAAAGACAAAAAAAGTAAATCAAAATGGGATCACAATAAATAAAAGGACTCAGAATATCAGAAGTGTGTTCTCTCTGTATCAAGCATTGAAATGGAAGGCCAGGAAAGGAACCAAATAACCAAACAACCCAAAACTAAGTAACAGCTAGAGGTGTTCTACTCTTTTCATAAGGTACCAATAAAATTTAGTCAATTTATCTCAAGCATTTCATCTCTCTTCTCTTATTTTCTCCAGCCCCATCACAACACAGGTAATGTCTCATTACCTAGAGACAGTTGAGACATGTGGTCAGATGCAGAACTCCTCTAGGCGTAATACAATATGGAGTCTGGTTTTGCACAAGCAGTAATAATTGCACACATTCTCCCCCTAAAGCGTTACATAGATTGTCATCCACAAGGCCTTGAAATTTTCTATAGTTAGGGAAGAAATAACTGACTTCTAAAACTGTTTTAAATGATCTGAGGTCTTCAGGAGCTTAACAGTAAGGTCATGAGATCATGTTATATAAATTCAGTGATGAAAACCCTGTTGTAAAACTGTGTCTATCTGTTTGGCATCTTCAAAGCACACTGCAGTCATAACATGTTTCAATACAGGTCAACTGGTTAGCAATGTAGTCCTGCCTTTGTAGTAGGCTACCCAATACACTGTTTCCTTATTAAAAATAACAAAATAGGAGAAGTAATAAGAAAGTAGAACAGATTCTTCTGCTAAATGAGGTTAAAACATGAATTATTAAATATTAAACAGGCCTAAAAGTGAACCAATTATTTTTTATTAGTTAGCAAGCTGAAGATGTTTAAAAGTAAAAAAAAGAGTTATAAAAAAGTTATAATGCTTCTGCTTTTGTAGGCACTTCTACAAAACACATCTGAAGTCATTAAACTGTTCACTATGCTTAACGTTGATGAAAGCTCGTCTGCTTGCCTTAACATTTAAACTCACTCTGTGTCCCAAAAAACAAAGCTGTCCTGAACAGGAACCTTTCCTAGGTATTTCTGCAGATAGCTCCCCTGAGAACACTTCATGCTCACTCTCTGCCTCTCAAAAGTTAGCACCTCCAGCCCTGAACTTGCAACAGCAAACAGGATTTCAGTGATTTCAAAACAACAGAAAATTCTCACCTGAGTTCTCTAAAGGCAACATGTAAGCAACATGCTCTGATAAGAGGAGAGAAAATAAGTAAAGGCTCAATGGAAGGTACAAACAACTCTTGCTGCAGGATTGAACGGAAAAAAAAAAAGAAAAATCTGAGGAGGCTAGCTCTAGGCTATGTTTTCTTACCCAGGTAATTCCTGCTTTGGATAATGAAAAACAGTGTAATCAAGGAAGAATTCAGAGAAAAAGGCTAACTAAATAAATAATCCATTTTAGTTTAAGTAATCCACCTTGTTCCACTTTCAGATATTTAACTATAACTCAACAGTTATCAATCTTACTCTACCATTAAGACAAAGGTTACTTTAACAAACCATGGCATATCAATTTCACCTTTAATAAGTTAATATTATTCAAAAGGAGTGCTAAGGTAATTTTGCAGGTGTGCGAGCGCTGAAGTCGCAGCACTATTGTAAGTCATCCCACAATGTACAATTATTCTCAGAATGAGCAGAGAATCCTCTGGCAGAAACATTCTAAATCTAAAAACAGTATTTGACAAATCAAGATGCCTTGAAGTTTAATAAGGAATTTTAAGTAAGGTGTCTTCTGTTCAGTAGTTTGTATCATTATGTTAACTTTTACAGGCTACTTAAGGTACAGATCACAAATCAGTCTTTAGTATTTTGAATACTTACACATTCTGGGTGCATGTAAGTATGACAACAGAGGCTGGCTAGGCATATTAAATTAGAACTTGAGCCACTGTGTGCAGGTATTTGAAACCTTCACAAATATTAGGAACTATGCTATGAGGCTGAAATAATCCTTCTGTTGCAAGGTATATTAAACACTTTGTTTTAAGAGTAACATTTCTTTTTAATGGTTTTGTACTATTAAAAAATTAGAATAGCTTAAGATGTAAACCAAAGAGATTGAATAAGTTTTCTGCACCTTAATATCCAATTCTTCATAATTAGTTACAAGCCTTCAAACTCATCTCTGCCCAAATCCTCAAACACAGACATCTTAAAACCAAGAGAAAATAAAAGCAGGGTACTAATGGTGGGAACCTCTGCTCAGTTTTTCATAACAGTAACATAACAGCTATAATTATTATTAATACACGTTTAAACCAACATTTAGAATACCTATGGAAATTTAGGTCTTCAAATGACACACACATTCCAATTCTGTCAAAGAACAGTTCCCTGTTCCTCTCTCAGAAGTTAACTTCTGATAATTCTTCTATAAACTGAAGCATAGGAAATGTGAAAGGAGTAATGTCATGACAAGACCCTGGCAGCTTTAAACTGACAAAATCCTGTGTTGTAAAAAAATGTCAGGAATATATTTCACAAATAAAACCAGGCAAGAGAGGAAGTTTTGTGTTTACACATAGGTGAAATTTTTCTCCTGCTTTCACGGTAAAAGTCTCAGTTGCTTAAGTCACAGGAATATCTCCATCCCCAAAACATCTGAACACCATATTTGCTTCACTACTTGAGGTTATAAAGATGTTTCTCCCCTGCAACAACAACTCAGAATAAAGAAAAAAGCATAAATTCTTCTACATATAAATTTCCTAAGGGGGAAAAAAAAATCTAAGTCACAATTTGAGTGAAGTTAGGAACATTGCCAATTATTTTGTGTACCAAAAATAAACAAATAAATAAGTCAAGTTATTTTGCATCAACAGACTAAAAAACCCACGTTAATACAGTGAACATAAATAAATGTTTTAAGATAAGACTATTTGAAACTGCAAGATTATTTATTGACTATACCTGGATAATCTATGCAAGTCTGCAGAGTACATAAACACTCGTGACACAATGCCCAGAGTTCATAGTCTTTCAGGGGTTTACCATAGCAGGACAACAGGAATTTTAGAGAGATCCACTGGAAAAGAGGGCAGATGCAGAAAGTTATTAGAAGTTATGACAACCCAAAAATGTTTACTAATGCATTGAAAAAGGACACCTTAATTTACTGAAGCATTAAGAAAAGGCATTTCTTGCACTTGCCAGTATTCAACTAACATTACGTGTTAAAAAAAGTATTGCACTTAGCCACTTGCAACATATGAACCAGTAGTTTCATAATTGTATAACAAACATGTAAATCAAATGAGATTTCAGCAAGTGTTTCAGAAGTAAGCTCTTTGGAAGCTCTTTCTCCTAATATTAAGGAAGGACTCTCTTAGAAAGTCAGAGGGCACAGTTATAGGGACATTACTCAAGACTTTAAAAATGTAAAAATCCAAACAATCACGAACAAAAAAAAATTCCCACATTCAAATCCTGGTTTACCCTGACAGTTGCACTACAAGTCTTACCTTAGAAGATTTCACCAACATTTCTTGCTCTTCTGTGAAAGATGTTAACAATGCAGACAGAAGTAATGACAGATTTATTTGAAGTCCAAGCACTCTTTTCTGCTTTGAAGCACTGGGTGCTCAATTTGTAGTAACAGCACTTGGTTTTCTGGCTATCGATTTCACTTTCAATATCTGGCATAATACCTTAATGTGACAGAAATACTGCTCCATGGAAAACTTGCTGTTCTTCAAAGAATGCATGCTTTACTTTTTTTTTTTTTTTTTGGTGAATACAAGAACTCGACATCAATGTTACTTGCTGAGCGAACTCCACTAATAGAGCTTATCACTACTAGTGGCTCTTTACATCAGATGGACATTCATGTACCAAAAGAACAGTAAAAAATTCACTGTAGGCAGAAACTTCTGGGTTAGAACAGACCCATTTAACTATTTTAAAAACCAACACAGCATATTTTCTGTTGCATATGCAGCCCTAATACAGTACATGATCTCTAAGTGTCAACTTGAAGGCCATATTGGAAAAAAAAGAACTACTAGAAGCAATTCAAGATCAACTCTGAAAAGAAAACTCAACACACAACCAAAAAATGCCCCCAAAAAACTAAACAAAAAAAAAAAAATTAACAAAAAGCTGGAGCACAGGAGACAACAAAAAATTAAAGCCTCTGAAATGCTCTGTTGTTTTTTATGGACACTTTTGCATCCCAATCAACATTTATAAAAATCTAAACAGACCCAATGTCTCACACCCAACAGTAGCACATCATTACATTTGACAAAAAACAGTCCCAGCACTGTAATTTACTGCAGTCAGTTTTTTATGATGATGGCATGAAACACCCTTCTGTGATGCACTATTTGGGTTTTATCATAAATGCTGTTGTTAAACAGACTACTGCATTAACTGTCATCAAGATCGAGAAACAGAAATAACCTCCCTGCTGTAGACGGGGAGGAGAAGAACCACCACATTAATTTCCATACCTGATATTTTGTTGATAATTTAATTTTTACCAGAAGACCTTCTCAAGGACCAGAACACTTTGGGCTCCTACTGTTTAAATAGTCCTTGAAGGTGAACCAGATAATGACATGTACCATCAAACACACCTTTGGAATTAAAATGTTATGTTCTGCCTATCTCTGACACACACAAAAAGGAATTGGCTACTTTTATTCTCTTATCTGCCATTGTGACACACTGCAAAAATCAGTAACTTCAGCACAGACAGATTTGAAGACAGGCTTCATTCTCAAATTTTGTTATCAACAGCAGCATCCTGATGTGCAAAATTCTTTTGTCAGTGTGTTCCTTTGTTACATCTAGCAAAGTAAACCCTTGAACTGTCTGCTAAAAACACAATTACACAGCAGGAAGGAAAAAGACAGATAGTCAAAAGAATTAATTAGGCTAGAGAACTTTCAAGACACAGCTGCATACTGTTAAGTGATTACTATCCCCGATCAGTGCTACACTGCCCTATCCTGGTTCTCAGGTGTTCCAAACACCTTTGTTCACAGACACTTTACAAGGAAAGGAGGAGACAAATTTTCAAATCCACTCTGCACAGTTGATACATGTAGAGAGAAATCAAAGGAGAAATTCCACAGATTGAGCAGAATATTAAGAAGGTTTTGGGATATTTTGAAATAAAGTGGACACTACTGCTACATGTCTCTCTGTAAGAGAATTCCCTTCTCTTGAAGCTTATGTCCCTAGAGGCTCTAGAAGCTGCAGCACAGAAAGATGAACTTCCTTTATTGTCTATACGAATTGCCTCTCACTTCTGTAAAAGGTTATGAATGTCTAGAAAAGGGAAGAATTTCTCAATAAACTGGAGTCTGAAGTTGGTTGTATAGCAGAAAGCCGAAAGGCATTTGTCACCACATTTGGGAAGAGCTTGGACTCTTTAGAAGAAAGAAATGACAGAAAGAAACGTAAGCACAGGAGGAAAGTAAGAATAAACCCCAAGAACAGCAGCAAAAGGTTGTAAAGAGCAAGAAGAAAGTGATAGTGACAGATTACAAAACAGAGGATGAAAAGGCACCAGAAACAAATTCTCTTTCAGAAGGGAAAAAAAAAAATATATATATATAGGAAAAGCTAATCTTATCTCTTAGAAATGAGAATCACTGCCATCTGTAGGATGACCAAATTAACTTTAGTCAGGAAAGAAAAGCATGCGGACTAGTTACACATTGGTGAAATTTATTTAAATGTATACCCTCAGTGTCTCTAGCAACTATCCTAAAGAAATATTATATTAATATTGTTAGCTAGTACTTGCATGCTATTTCTTCTTCTGTGATATCAATAACTGCATTCCTATTGTTTTTTACTATAATTCAAGTCTCTCCTACTCTGATCAAAAGATTAATTTTATTCCTGAAACAAATACCTGCAGTTCATTCTCCTACTGTACTAATTATTCCAAAAGTTCACCTTCCCATAATAGGAGAACTGTGGAAGGCTTCATCTGAAGACTGAGAGTTCAGACCTGCTAAGAAACTTGACCTTCTAACATATTGTAGAAGTTATTTGATATAGTCGAGGTACATGGTGAGACATGTTCCATCACACATCTACATCTGTGATGAAAACAACATGCAGTCTGGTTAAAATAGTTTTCAAAGGAAAAAATATACTTTTTATCTTAAGGTATAAGGCAATTTTTATTTAAGCCTCAAACTTGAAATAAAGATGTGTAATGCAATGCACGTTGACATTCCACTGTCTAGGTTTTGCTAAACTTTTAAGTGAAAAACTCTTATCTAGGCATCAGGTTTGGTTGCTTTGGTCTATCTTTTAACATGCAAGTCTCTGATTCATGGCTATTACTGTTTTCTACAGCTTCAAAAATCCCCAATCAATGATCAAGAAAAAAGAGAGATGCTGAAAAACAATTAAAATTTTTTAGTCAAACCACTTCTAGTGCACATTGCTTCTTAACTACCTGTTCACATATCTTAGCAAAGCAAGACCAAGACATCTGTAGAGCATCTGTAAGGTCTCAAAAGTCCACTTCATTTAAAGGAATTAATATCAGTACTGATATACAACACTAACATATTATCACCAGTGAAACTGCACCACAGAGCAAACAAAATTATAATTCAGTGACTCTTCTTTTTTCTTCCATTTTCCAAACCAGACCTTTTCATAACCAAAATAATTCCGTTTGTAAAGTAAGAAAATGGTTTTCACAGCACAGAAATTTTAACAAAGTATGAAAAAGCCATGACTGATTATTGCCTACAGCTATATACTGGTGACATTTTGATTTACGCCAAAGAGACTGCATTTTAAATCTTACTTGTTGAAAAAGTGATGTTTTTCACTTAGTGCTGCAAAGGTCTTTTATTTCATTGTTGGCACCAGAATTGCAAACCCAAACTTTCAGCAAAGCATTCAGACTACATCAACGTGCTTATTTTATGAACATAATGCTGGCACATTTTAAACAGCCAAAGCAAGCAAGATTCTCATTATTCTTAACTACTGTTTTGGGAATTGATAACTTTTCTTCCATTAAAGTGTTATTTCCCCAGCATTCAAGTGTCATTCTCTGGCTATATGGCTTTTCACTTCTCTCATGCTTGACTGGTTATGAATGTACAACAGAAAATAAATGTGTATCTGCCAGGTTACCATTAGCCCTTCCCATGTAAAGCTCATAGCATTTGAATCACAAAGAAACATTTAAAAGCATTAGAAATGAGACACCTGATTGGAATGAAATTGGTTAGTGAAATAAAAAGATCCCCACTCAATCTTGAAGTGAAAAATATTTATTTATGGCATGCAAAACTCTAAAAATTACTAGGAAAACCCTCACAAGATACATTGCAGTAGCCAGACAAAAGCAAGCAAGTGGTTTTAGTAACGCTTACTAGCAGTTAAAGCACACAACAGTAAGAAGCAGTGTTGGAGTATCAGAAAAATACTGTCCACTGGAGAAACACTGACAGGCAAGAAAAACTGTCTGTTCTCCAGAGTAGACAAGGTTGATCTTCAACCGGATGGGACTGGTATTGTACTTTCTCTACAGAACAAGAAATACATAAAGAGATGCTAGAGATACTATTCTAAAAGCTCTATTTGGTGCAATCAGGCTGATCTGTTATAGAAAAATATTCAAAGAACAGTGCTGTAAATCATCTGAGGTGTTTTCTATTTAGCCTAGAAGATAGTAATCATGTTTGTGCCTTTGCAGTAAATGAACTCTCAGATTCAAGTTTTACCTCCTTTAAAAAAAAGAAACAAATAACCAAAAAACCCCCACAAACAACAAATCAACAACCAAATATCAAACATTTTTAGGTATTTGGTAAAATTCTGGCAGAAATAAATAAAAGCAAACTTGAAAGACACACATCAGTTGTAACTTCTCCACATAAGGAACAGCACAGTATGGCTTTATTTTTGCAGTTGTCACGAGATAGAAGCAGAAACTGCTATGTTTCAGAAGCCTGAGGAATAAAATCTGTTTTCCAAACGAAGAAAAAGCTGAAAACATTTAACAAAACACTCAACTTTTCTGTGAGAATACTTCTAATAGAGTCTGCAATACAGTTCAATGACTACTGAAAACAAATGACCCTCCTTCAGGAAACAAAGATTACAAAGGCAAGAAGCTCAGCATTTCAGGGAAAAGAGAGTCATTTTAGAAACCTAGGTGTTGCTCACAGATGGGGATATAAATTTTTTTCCTTCTCTTCTCTCCCTACAGTAGTTAAAGAATCAAAGAAGGATTTTTTTTTTTGGGGTGTTTTTTGTTGTTATTGTTTTAGTGTGTGGGTTTTGTTAGTTTAAGACCAGCTTAGGATTTTAGTATACTATTTTCATGTGGCAGAACCTGAACAGTTGCTGGAATTGATTACTAGCAGAAGAACAGAGCATGCATTTAGCAAACCTTTTTGTCTACTGAAAACAGAGCTTTAGAATTCTAGTTTCACAGACAACCACCCTACTGTTTTCAATTCACTTTTTATTAGAGTAACTGGAATAATTTTTATCTCTTCTAATTCACTGTGATTGTTCTGTGAATTCAGTGGAAGAATGACAACCTCACTCCTACTAAGAGCTTACTTACTTAGAAGAATGAATATCTGTTCAGGCTGAAAGGACATTATTTAAATTGATGATGAAATATTTGAAGAAAAAGAGGATTCCAGAATGTCAGAATAACCTGAAAACATATTTTGGTTTATTTGTCTGTGTGCCAACCTCAAGTGCTGCTGCAGGGAATACAAGCAGGAAATTCATTGCAGCTTTTAAACTCTGCAAGATTTTTGAGAATACATAATTCTGAGGAAGATTTTTTTCTTGGAAGTATATTCATGTACCCAGATTTAAACTGTTCTCCCAGTACTCCTGTAAGGACAGAATATACATCTTATTTCCAAAGATATTCTTCCTCTTTAGAGAAAAAGCTCTTGTCATTACTCTCAATTTATGTTCTTAAGCAATGGCATCTTACTCACCACACCTCTCTAGTTAAGACAGAGGCTAAAGCAAGCTCAATTCCACCTCAAGGTGAGTGACTGCTTCCCAGAATGAAAAGAAACACCAGCCACCACCACCAAGAAACACCAAACCAAAACCAAAACACCCAATAAACCAGTCATAGTGGTCTGATAGCCTTATCTTAATCCATCCATGCTCTCCAAGACAAATAAATAGGCAAATTTAATTCCTAAGTGTACACATTTTAGAATCTATAAAGACTCCATTCAGAAAAAAAGAAGGGCATTTGCACATAAGATGACAGTTGTTTCTGATGCTTGAATACTAAGACACATTTAGGTTTCTGCATATTAACAAGCTTTCTCACAAGTAGTCAGTGACTGAATTTGCTATGACATTTGCTAGAAATACAAGCTTCGTGATTAGGTAGATAAGTCCAGAATAATGAATAACAAGGCAAAAGGAGAAGACTTTGGAATGATTATAAACCTGGTTATTGCTTTGCACTCTCTTCTGAATATGTAAGGTTGCATAGTACACAGCAGGAAGAGGGGGGAGGGAGTAAATTAAGAAGAAAAAAAAAAACTGTGTCTACAACAAATGGATCTTTTCTCAGAGTCTGAAGAATGAACTTGCAGGACTTAAAAACTAAACTGAGGACTTAATATGCATAGAATAGATTAATTCCATAAGAGAAAAGCCATGCCATGTGGTACTTATCAATATTTACCATCCTCCTGCACACTTGACAGTCTTCAGACTACTCTTCAGTGGAGGTGTTCAGGCAAGGTGAAAAGAGGGATGGAAGCAGCCTTAAAATATCCCTAGGTGCCACTTCATGGAATGATTGGAAGACTGGCTATTAGGCAAGGAGAACATGGCTGAGTTGTCAAGTAGACAAGCAAGGAAAAACCTTAGCATCTTCACCTAAACATAATTTCTGAAAATTAAAAGTTTGTGCTGCTCATTTTTATCAAGTCACAACAAGGCTAGAGAAGAATCAACCATCTTGCACTTTAGCCAGCAGCTCTCCTATGATGTGGATTGTCTACATCTCTTTGAGTATAGCACAAGAGAAAACCATCTAGTCAGAGACCAAACTTGTCCACCCTGAGAATATAGAATTGGAGCAGAGAAGAGACCATACTACAATTATTAACAAATTCCAGCAGACTAATTATAATCTCTCCCTCTTTCCTAGCTGTTTATAAAGATGAAATGTTTGAGACAACATATCCATCATACTGTGCACATATTTGAGTTCTATAATGAAATACACAAACACAGAGGTGGTAATTTAAGAACACAGAACAGATATAGCATATGTACAACTTTCAAAAACTTAAGTGTACATGTAAACTAAAACTGAAGTGGACTCTCTTCACCTTCTGAAGCAGATGAGATACTCCCACTGATTTCAATGAGGTCAGGAACTCTGCAATTTTCATAAGCACCTGGGAAGCTGACTGCAAAGTAGTGAACTTTAGGCATTGACAGTAACAAAGAGTTAAAAATCTGCATATGCTCCAGTAATGTTCTCTTACAAGTGCAATCAACTATTAAGTATGCTGCTCTAATACACTAGTGAGCATACTCTATTTGTAAGAAAAAATTTGAAAACACCAACAAACCTAAAATGAAAGTTGATTTTGCAGTAGCATAAATCTCATGGTAGCACTTTACTTTTAACAAGTTAAAAAGGATTACCATGATTCCAACATTAACTCTTAGAATGTGCAGACTAGCAAGGGGATGCTAAATGGGCTGGGGGAGAAATCACAGTATTTAAGCCATTTCATCTCCACATAAGTGACTACAGCAACTATATAATGAAGATTTTATTTTTACTACCTGCTCATTACTTTTGATTTCTGACCCTCTGCCTCCACAAAGATTATCTTCATTATTGTTTGCGCTCATTGCACCGTTGCTTAATTCTGGAGACCTAATTAGGTTTGATCCATATCTGTTCCCAATGGGTTTTGTTGTTAACAATGAAGCCATCTTGTTAAAATGTGGTAAAGAATTTTCATTTGACCCTTGAGAAGTTTCAGAAGAGTCTTCCAACACCATGTAATTGTCTAGTTTATTTGCTTCAGCAATTGACTCATTTGGGCCTTTTAGCATACCAGCTGTATTTGACATTTCAGAGGTAGTATCAGAACAGTCTTCTCTGTAATCAGATGAAGCAAAACCTATTTTTTTACCATTAAGAAGTGACATATGTTCTTCTACATTCATGCCAGACACCTGTGTGCATACACATGGAGCTTCAAAATGAAGATCATTAACGTGGTGACTCTTTGGTTCTATTTTTGGTGGACTACTAATAGCAAAAGAATTAAGATTTTCCTTTGAAAAAGCAACCTCATTATTATTTTCTAGAGGTAGTGACTCTTGTGTTAGCACGTGATTTTTCCTAGCTAGTGGTCCACTGTTGTTTAGAGACGTAAAAGAGTTGTTTGCATCTGTAGGTTCAAGTGGTAGCTTTGGAAAGGTTTTAATTTTTCTCAAAGAACCTTTCTTAAAAATGCCATCTCTCTCCAGGTCAGTAACACATGACTTTATATCCAAAGCAACACTACCAAAACCGTCAGCATACACTGCATGTCTGTCCTCTTCTCTGTTCTTTTTAGGTTCAGTTGCAAGGTGAGAATGTTGAGTTTCCTCATTGTTCAGATCAATTTGCATTTCCTTTAAACTACTTTCTCTGCCAGTCACCATAGTAACTACAGAAGAGTCCTTATTACAGGTAGCTGTCGCATCTTCCACTGCAGACGGGTCACCTGCTATGTTGTTTTTCTCATTTAAACATATTTTAGATGCCAAACTTTTCTGACACATTCTTCCCTTCCACATGTTATCACAGACATCTAGATGCAAAAAACAGATGCTTGTTATATTAAACGCGTACTTAAAACTTCTAAACTTTCCCAGGAAATGTTTTCATTTCTTTTTCTGCCACTGCTATGTACCTTCAGCATGCTACACAAATAAAGTATTTTGGGGCAAGTAACAGTTGATAATAAAGCACACTAACTATATTAATTATGTTCATTGACAGTTGTATATCTCCTGCTCCCCACTCCCAATACGCAAATATTAAAATATTTCCAAAAGTTACTATTAAATATCTGTTACAGGAAAGATAGTATTTTAAAAATCATTAGATATATCAGGCAATCTAAAGTTCTAGGTTTTGTGAAGGTTACCTTGAGAAGCACCAAATGATTCAATTGAAAGAACCCTTCTTCCAACAGCAGATAAGCTTTGACAGATATTACTTGAAGCAATCTTCAGTTTTTCTTCACATAATGACAAGATGCTCTAGAAAAAAAAATAATGTTATTTATTAAATAAGAAATAATTTGTGATTTTTGACAAAAGTGAATCATGTTAACTCACAGTACATCTGAACTTCTAGGATACTACCTTAGAGGTGTTTCCTGCACTTTTCATTATGCTGCATGTTTCTGTTACATGGTTGAATTAGTTTCTTAATTTTATCATGAGCTATCATGTAATTATTTAATACAGTTCACATTCTAGGCCTACAGTTACAACACTAAGACCAACAGATTAAAAATTAATAATCTTAAATGTTATTCTTTATGAACAACATACTGAAAACATGAAAAGCTACAGTGAGGATTATTTTTAAACAGACAGTTACATTGAGTGACATAGGCAGGATAAGTAACGTTTTTATTACTGAAATTACATTAAAAGTAAATCCTGAGTCTTTTAAAAAAATGCAAAATACAAGTATCTAGAAAGCACAATTCCCAATCAGAGAAAGCAGTCAGTATCAGATCAGAAGAAGAAATAGTACTACACATCTCTAATCTGTAGCCTGAGCATCATTTGATGGCATTGGCACTGGTTTCCCACACAATTAACTACAGACATTCATATATTTAAAAACCTGTTGGTGGGCAGAAAGTAGAAGAGAGCTGCCTTTCCAAATGCATCACACTGTTTCCGCTCTAAGTGTTCCTACATAACACTGATAAGACCTCATACAGTTCTAAGGGGCTGTTCTTACTTCCCCTTTCTTACAAAAATCTGAGCACATTAAAAGACAATCTCTCTATTAATGAGTACACAAAAATATTTTTGTCACTTCTTAAACAGAAAAATACATAGGCCTATTTTACCTCAATATCTGGCCTATTTTCAGGATTCTCTTCTTGCATTTGTTCCAGCAGAGCATGCAGATCTTGCCCAAATTCTGCTTCTGTCTCAGGTTCTATTACATATTCTATTGCGGCTTTCAATGTTGCACCCAAAGAATAGATGTGTGCCTGCATGACGTTCAAAAAAAGGCATTAAAAATGCTACCAGTTCTCTTTCTCCTGCCAAAAAAAGCTCTGAGATCACAACAAATATAGATAATATTGTTTTAGTTTTTAGTTTACAAGGTAACGGTTTACTGGAAAGGTGGTTTAATTTAAACAGGAGGAACAAAACAGGCTTCACCCCTCATATGGGCAATATGCTTGTTGCAAGCAAAAAAAAAAATCAAAAACAAAAAAAAAAACCCCCAAAAACCCACCCACTCTGTGGGGTCCAGTTTAATTTTTTTTTTCCTTCCTCATCAATAGTCAATACTTCCTTAGCTACAGTTAAATATAAAACTCTGTCCCCTCTCTGTGTGCAAGTAACATTTAAGTTGGAGGGATACTGGGAAACTGAAGTGGCATTCCACTTGGAAGGGAAAAGGCAGCAGTTTTACATGTAACTTTGTTTATTGCAGTATTCTTTGTGCTATCAACCATAAAGAATGGAAGCAGAAACAACACAGCACAACATCACTTATCTCTGAAGACACTTATAAAACGATTTTAAACAAAATACTCTATGTGAGCCACCTCTACTTCTCTTAAAGCCTACAATCTTGCAAGGAGGTGCAATAAAAATGGAAGTGAACCAATGATTTTCTAAGATCTAGTGCTAATGCATCAGATTTGCCATAAAACATCATTATCTTTTCAAAAGAATTAAAAATATTTTAACCCTAATTTTTAACTTGACATTTCTTTTCCCCTGCTTGGCATTTAGCAAACAGAATACTTCAGGGGAATTCAATGAACTAGAATATGGATGAAAAAAAAAAATCTTGTCATGCCTCCTCCTCTTTTTGTTCAGTTCAAAAAGTGGTATTTTACATACTTCTGCAAGAATAACTTTTGTGGCTATCTTTTAGACATTGCCTGCACATTTAAGCCTCTCTAAAAGATGTGACTCTTCAGCATCTGATTTAATTTACAGAATGCACTGTCTATTCCAAATATGCACTGCATGAGATTAAATAACAGTATATCTATACTTCTGTCAATAGGAAATCTATATGAAATGAAGTATTTCTTATAATACAGAAGAATAAGAGAGTGTATTTTAATTTAACCTCATTAAATACATCTCAAATACCAACTCTGAAAGTAGAACAAAAGATCAGGAGCTTAACTTTGAGGGAACAAAAAAATTTGGCTTCTGACAAAGCTTCCTCATCCACATGTGGGTTGATGTGGATATTATAACACACAGGAATGGGAAGGGCAGAGTAACTTACTACCTCATCAACACTTTCTCCAATTAATAATTTTTGTTCACAGTGGAGTAAACAACTCATATCTCCCAGTCTTCTTTTAAAAGGACACAGTCTGAGATACAAGCAGACAGTCTTTCATTCCCTTAACTTTGCTGTCCTGTTTTAAAGAAGTTCACTGTATCTTTTCTTTCACAAGGGAAAGTCCAGTCTCATACTGAATAAAGAAAAAAATGTTATTTTCTCCCCCCACAGAAAATTGTTATGCTGATACTCTGACATACAGAACAGCTTAGTCTGAAATATTTAATTGCCATAGCTTGCAATTTTGGCCATTTAATTACCATAGCTTGCAATTAAATTAAAACATTTAATGGGAACTTCTACAGTTTTTCCAAATTCAAGCTTTTTCTTTAATGTAAATCCCTACTTTAACTTTATTCTCTCAGTTCTCCAGTCACTCCTCCTCCCGCCAAAAAGGAGGAAGAGAATTCAGCTACTTAACAAATCTCCTGAGTTGGCAGTAACATGGCTAATATGTAAGGTATCCAACATAACCTTAAGTCTCCTATCTGAAGTAATGAGAGAGTGAATTTGCGATCATCCACTAGGTGGGGTGTTCCCCAAGTTTATGCATCAAACTTGCTCCTTACCACATTGTGTAGGCTTAGGAAGAAAATTTCACTTTACATGTGAAAGCAAAGCCAGACAGTAAATGCAACAAATAAATCAAATTCATGAGTACAAAATACCTAATGCTCACTAGAAGGGACTTCTCTCAATGAAAACAATCTCACAATTAAACTAAGGGGTCTTAAGTGTGTTGTAAGAAATTAACAAAACAGGAAAGGGCAGCAAACCACCTTCCTTTTCCTGGAAGACAAGCAGAAATTGATACTGTGTTGGCAGTTAGGAATTTTCTTAAAGAATGAAAAGGATTTCTTTTCTAGTGAAGATTTTTCCTTACTTGCTGAAAAAGCTCACCTTTTAAAAATCTAGCTAAGAATAGCTTACAAATTATAGAAACTGTTGCATTACAGGATACTATTAATGGCCTGATAAATGCCATGCACTTCAGGCAAGAGCAAAATAAAAAACAAACAAACCAACCCAACCCAAAAAGAAAACCTGCATCAAACCTCTTTCCAATTCTTAAAGAGACTTTCAAGTTAAAGACTAAACGTAACTTGTTACAAAAATTTTGCACACCGTGCAGGCAAGACTGCACTATAGTATCAGCTAGAAAAAGGATGGGAAGAAAAGAAAAAAAGTCACATTTAGATTTGGTCTTCATTACTCTTAGCCAAAAGTTAGCATATATATTAAGAATTGTAGGTAAAAATAATAATTGTATGCATCACTGGGAAGGTCATCACAGAAATAACATGCCCTTTAAAATTTAATATGTTAACATGAAGAAAAGATTTTTTAGAGAAGTCACAAGTACGATATGAGGTCCTGAAAGTCCTCCTTTCAGCAACAGACTAAGTGAGCTCATGTATTTCAGAGAAAAAATTGAAGGTCATAATCATAGAAATAGCTTCAAATCAAGATAAATTCTAATGCCAGAAAAGGCTTCAAAGACACAAATGCAAAACAAAAAGTGGAAAAAAACAACCAAACTAAAACCCCAAACAAGTAAACAACAAATCCACCCCACATACCAACACCAAACAAGCAAAGCAACAAAACAAAAAAACCCACATAAAAATTCAAATGGTGAAGATACTACCTATTTTTAAAATGTTCAGGCTAAGTACTACAAGCACTTACCAATGGAGAGGGCAGCTTCTGCTATCATGTTAAAATTTTATATTGTGAGTGAAATAGATCAAAAAGGCTTCTGTCACTTCCAATCAAAAGTTACAGGGCTTACAGCATGCCATTTTATGACCATTAACACTATAGGAAGTGAAATAGTAATGATTCATTCTGGATTTAAAATCTGCAAATCCAAAGTTCAAGAGAGGAAGTAAAAGGTCCGAGCCTACAAAGAGTGTGACAGAGGCTCTGTTGTATTAAGAGTTTGGCAGGGCTAAAGGGCTAAGATTCTATAGGAACTCATACTTGCAGACAAACACTACAGGAAAAATGCTGACAAAAGAGCTTTTGAATAGTGGCTGCATAAGCATTTAGTACATTGCAATTATGAATAATGACCATTTATATTTTGTATTGAGATTTCAGAGTTCAGAAACGTAGGTCTTCAACAGACTGTAAGAGAATTAATAGTTTCTGTAAAATCTTTCTGACTGAATGATAAGCTATGGGAATAACATAAGACAATTCTTGGTTTTGACATTCATATACAACCCTTGTTTTGCCTCGTAGTTTTTTCTTATTTTATTGAACTTGCTGCACCCATATAACATGTTTCTACCCTTTCACAATTCAAAGGGCACATAAATGAATGCTTTAGTGTTGCTATAAAACTCAGCTTTGTAAACAAGTGCAAGATAATGCTTGAGAAAATTACCACTGGGAGAAAACATTCAATATTTACTTAAGTCTTTTCAATGTACTCACCCTAAAATGCACTATTTTTATGCAAAAGCAAGTCAGATAGTAATATTCTTCACCAAGAAAAGGCAAGGGAAATAGGCCTATTATTTTTAATACTTTCCTTCATGACAAAGGGACTAAACATTTTTCTGCATAACTGTAATTACTGGAAGGTACAATACTAAATATTGCTTTTTATTCATTTGGCACTTTGGATGTGTAGACAATTAGTCTGCAGAATGTGCTAAAAGTGCTAAACCACTGTAGGCTAAACACAAAATATAATTCTCTAGCTTAAATTGTAGTAAATGCCAGAAAAACAACACTTTAAACCAAAGCTGTACTTGCAGTTTGTCCCTTCTAGCTGCAGTCACTACTGAGCTTCGTCTGAAAAAATTCTTTCCCAAAAGACTTTTAAAAACCTGTGGTCACAAAAAGGCAGCTATAGGTCAGATTTTCTCAATCTGCTCACAGCCTAAGTTTGCAGGCATTTTAACTCTCAGATTCTCTTTTTATGAACCAAGCAAAATTTGGATGCACTTGGAAAGAGCATGCATAACATATACTATGACTGAATACTGTCTAGTCCCTGCATTTTACTGTCTTTTGGCTTCTTGTGACCTCAAGCAAGGAACTCCATCTAGTACATCCCTCTAATCTCACAATATTTTAATTGTAGGCTTCTTATCTGTAAGAGTTCAAGATAACTGATCTCCATGAAACTATCTGAGCTTCATCCACACGCAACCTTTAGATTGCAGAAATAACTGCTTATTGCATAACAAAGAAGCATTTCCTCTTGTTTAAGTCCACTTGTGTTTGTCTGGTTGCCAGCTATTTCTTCATTTATGAGGGCTGGCAAATCCTCGCTCCATGGCTACCATCATGGCATACTTCACAGATTTCCAGCATAATTTCTCCCTCAGGGCATTCTCTTCCAGGCTAAAGACCATTACTCTAAGTAATTGCTTCTTTTATGAATGCTGTTTCACCATCTGCTCCTGGAAATTTACATTACTGCTAATTTGATCATCTTGGTCACTAGTCTATTCTGATACTCTTACTTGAGTCAAATTTTTGGTAATTCCCCATAAGGAGCACTTGCAATACAAGAACCTCCTGAAGGTCCTATAAGATGAAAAATATTAAACCAGTTTATCTTCTATAACTTTAATTGAAAAACTCTTGTATCTTGCTCATCTGCAGTCATTGCAGACCATGGGCAGCATTTCTGTGTCTTGAAAGATTTGGAAAAAATGTTTTCTGCTTTTTCAAACTTCTGTAAGCTTTGTGCATACTTTTTTTTCTTATTTCTTATCACCTACTTAGGCTTCTACATACAAATCTATTCACTTTTTTTTTTTTTTTTAAACTGACATCTTCCTTGATGGGAGATACCTATTTGTTTCAAAGAAAACAAAAACAAAAACAAACACAACAGGTTTACAGCAGTCACCAAGGTACCTGAAAACACTACTTGAACAGCCATATGTTAAGTTTCTGTATGGCTATGTAAAAGACAGATAATGGCTGTTCAGGCTAAGCTGCCAGCATTTATACCACTCATTATTCTGAAAGGCAGTATTGTAAATTCAGAGCTACAGAGTGTGGGGCCGGGAAAGAGTACTACAATACAAACTTTTCAACTAGAATTCAGTATAGTTTCAAGAAGTTTTTACCTTAACTATTGTAGTGAAGACTGGCAGACACTTTTGTAAGCATTCACGTTTAGAAGTAACGTGAAGACAAATGTACACAGAAGCTTGGCCAAATTTAAACCAGGCTAAGTGATTGAAATTACTCATGTATTTGCAGGGTAAGGACAGAAATGAAGAACAGGTTTTTTTACACTTTCATCCCATTTTCAGACTCGCTCACAAAAATCAGTACCCCAACACTGATGATCAGCACACCAACTGCTCTTCTGCATGACTACAGATATAATTATGACAAGTAGGGAAGAACATTGCAATAAAAACTGCTGAAGACCTCAGAGGTTAGACAGCAAAAGTTGCACACATTTATCTTTAAAGCTTCTTGAAGAATGTAATTTCTCAAAAATTCCCTTAGAAACTGAATTTCATGTGTCACAATTCTTATGATTTATCAGCTATTAACCTCCTTACTTTTAGGTTACCTGCCACAGGTAATTCATTTATCACTTAATTAAACTAACACAATTTATTCCCTGTAGGCATAGAAACAAGGAAACCTAGAAAGAAGTTATTAGCATGCCAAGCAGACCAGCTCTGTCTTCTCTCAGCTCTATAAAGATTTTTTTTCATTGTATATTTAACTACAAGTAACATTATATTTAAGTTATTTGTTTAAAATCTTAAGCCTAAAGTATCTGCCTACAGGTAAAGTCTGTCACTCTTTGAGCTAAACTATTAATTTGCATAATCCTGTATTTGGGGATGCTCATCCCACATTTTGAAGCTATAAAACTGAAGCGTAACACTTCCAGTTAAGAACACTATGGGCAAATAAACTCGGATAGGATCTCAGTTCTTTTACCACGCCATGAATCACTGACATCATGATTCTGATATGCAAAATGTTTGCTGCTGTACAGTTTGTTGATGATAGTGATGTTGTTTTTAAAATACTGTAACTGAGGAGAATGATGTCTGTGACAATCATTTTGTCATAATCCTGATGTCTCAAGCAAACTTGAGACCATCAAATTCATAGTGAAAACTGAAACAGTCTCAAAATTTTAATCTAGAGATTAAGAAATTGTCCATTCTTCCACCTACTTCTAGGTCAGTCATCACCTAAACTTTTACAAAGAGAAGGTGGTATCTATGAATGTTCTCATACACTGGCAAAATGGCTCTATTTTCAGTTCATACAATGAATTGTCATTGTTCCAGGGAGTATAAAGTCTCCAGATCCAGTCTAGCAATGATAATGGATTTTTTTAGTGACCTGAATATCCATGTGAAACAAACAAAATTGATGAAAGATAAACCTTTTGATATCAAGTAATGACAAGGAATAATTTTGCTGGAGCTTTTTATTTTGCTTTAAGTGCTCAGGGTTACATTTCAAAAGCATTTTTGACATTCTAAAGAGTAAATTACGGAAATAAGTGGAGAGTGCAACAGAGAATTAAGTTCTGCCAGTAAGGCCAGCATGATAGTTCAAAGAAATGAGTTTGAATGGTTAGCACCAGAAAGTGACAAGATAATTCTACTACGACTAAAGGAAGACAACTGAGAAAGCATCAATTCTAATCAGAAAAAAATATATGGAAGAGCATGAAGATAAACAACTGATCCAAAACATTTGCCTATCTTTAAGGAGCCTAGTGTTTTATGCCACTGCACAAGCATAGCAGGAGAAAACCACCTGTCATCTTTTCCATAGATCTTTCACTTGTGATGGGAACTACTTGCAAATTCATTGACTGTCACAAGAACCAACCGCTTTGCAACAGAAAACCAAGTCCTCTATTCACTCCAAATCTTGCCCTCAAAAACAAAATCCTCAAGTAAGCTGATGTGAAAAATGCTTTTGTACATCAGAGGATAATCTTTCTCAGTTTTAAGGAAAATACAGATGTTAGATTTAATAATGCTTTCTTATAAGAACCTAATAGCTCACTAAAGAAAAAATTAAAATGCTACATATTTTCATTAAGCAGATAACCTGTACAGTCAGTAACTTCTAAGGACATTTATCTGAGGCAGAAAAAAGTAGAGGTAACTCTGAAAAGTTGTGTTTCAGACTTAGAGGTAAAACTGTAAAAATACTAGTAAAATACTCAAAAAGCCAGCTAGAAAAGACTAATATGACAATTTTGAAAGCCCAATTTCAGAACTAAGCCATAAGCTATAGGTTTTTAAGGTGATCACAATCTAGACTTTGAGATCTTCTATACATTAAAAAAAAAAAAAAA